>JAOTRH010048178.1:0-19581 GCA_034768845.1 Heliamphora exappendiculata | reverse complement strand
AGAAAAAAAATTTTAAAAAATTTTCTATTGTTTTTTTTAAAAAAAGTTTCAAAACATTAAAAAGTTTTAAAACATTAAAATTTATTTTTTTGTGAATAGATATGATATTTTTTAAAAAGAGAAAAATAAAGAGAGAGAAGGTATTAAATAAGGAGAGATGTAATATTTTTTCAAACTAACTGCATTAAATGAGAAAAGAGAAGATAATCTGAGCCGTATGATTAGAGTTGCATAATAAATCTCAGCTTTTAAAGATAATTTATCTCTAAGATATTTAAAAAACATGAGATATTTTATTATACAGATATGAACTGCGTGAATGATTGCATATCTATTTTATTTAACATGTTAATTTAATTAATTCAAAATTTTAGTTTTAATTAAAATATTTTGTAATAGAAAATTAAATTAATTTTTTTTAATTAATTAATATTAATTAAATAAAATATTTTAAATATTTTATTTTTTATAAAATATCACATTTAAAATTTTTTTTTGTAAAATTAAATATCTTAAATAAACGTTAAAATTAATTTAAAATTTAAAATTAATTAAATAAATAAATATTTAATTAAAATAAATTATTATAATTATTATTTGCCGGGGAGAGCTTCTATGTCCAGAGAAAGCGCTACTCAAGCGATTCCATGGTGATTCTCTATCCACGAGAGGATGAAAACTGGTTTGGGTCTGTGGATCACACCCATGGAGACGAAATCTAAATCAAATCAAACCAGAACAAAGGTCCAAAGCAACAAGCTCTCGGTATGTCTTTGGATCTCACCCATGACAATGGTGGGGTGTCTCTAAGCTTACTGCTAGTTGGAATAACGAGGATGGACAAGGTACGTAGCGCCTGTATTTGCTATGATGTGCAGATCTGAAGCTAGATCTCCACAGGGTGCCCATTCATGGCGCTTTGGTTGTGTTCCAGGGTAGTTTTCCATGGATGTAATCTCATAAGGTTGGTATTCTGGCTCCCTGTTGCATCAGTGGAGTTTATTAGTTGTATTTTAGAAGATATATGGGTTCTCAAATCTGCTATGGTTCACCCATGGCGATCTGATTGGTGTTTCTGTGGTTATTGTAATATCTTTTTGAGATTCAAGATCATTTTGTTAGAATATGCCCGATGCTTTTCTTGTTTATGTTTTGGACAAAGTGGTTCAAGTTTGCCGAAGACAATGTTGCTAGGTATATTCACGGCTATTTCATAGCTTTTTTTTAGAGGTTCGGTATGTGTTTCACGGCCTCATCAGCGCAATTGCTTAGGGCGCTGATCTGGGTTTCATTGGTTGTCTCCGGTAATTTATGCCGGAGTCAGGCCAACTGTTATCGCTGTAGCAGATGATGTTCTGCCACGCGCTGGCGAGTGCGCTGGCTGTTTCCTTCATGCTTGTTCAGTGCTGTATAGACTGTGCTGACAGGTTGCTGCGTTGTAGGTGAGGCGCGGACCCCACAGACCCAATGGGTTTTCTTTGTGTAAAGCGCTGTGTGGAAACTGTGGGCAAGTTTTCCCATGTGGTGTTTCAAAACCGTGGGATGCATGGTGGTTTTGTGAAACTGCCTTGTAAACATGGGTCCACTTTGCTGGGATTTGGAAGCCTACCTAGTGTTTAATTGCATGAAGGTTCTCTTGCTAGTGGCGGGGCCCTCTTTCTGTATTGAACGTGGCCCTGTGTGCTTTAAAATGTTGAATTAGTTAATTATGTTAGCATAAGGTTTAATACTTGGAACCCGTGGGTAACCTATGGGCTTCGCGGGTTTTAATTCTTGAATCAGGCATGTCATACTCGTCGGTGTTTGTATAGATGGGTACATCTAGATTAAGGTCTCTTTGGATGGTTCCTTAGTACCCTCTCGTTTGGTAGTTTTTTTGGATTCTTTTTTTCTCGAGCTTTCTTATATCCTATCTTTTTCCCTTGCAGCCGGGGTGTGTGTTGCCTTAATTGAGGAGCTAAGGTTGTTTTGGATTAGATGAGGATATGTCTGTACTTCTAGCTGGGTACTTATGGTTGGGCCTTGGCAATTCTTTAAGTGGGGTCTAGCCGATGGCTTGCTTCATCTGGATCCGATGGTTGAGTTTGTTTTGGGATGGCCTAGGTTTCTCTCAGCCAAATTCTCTGAGGATGTTCTGTCCATTACTTATTGCTGACTTGTAGGGGTCTCCCACCGCTTATGTTTGGCGACCCTGTGCGCAAGGTAGGTTGGTAATTTGTGTTGGCCGATTTTGAGCTGGAGTTTTCTAGGGTTGATCTGTCGTTACTTCGTTTGGCTGACTAGGGGCCCATCTATCCCTGGTACTTTACTCATAGACCTCTGATGGTTCCCTTTCAGCTGTTCTTTGGACCTGTACTTTGATCCTTTGGGGCTCTTTTGTCAGAGCATTTATTTGACTGTGGAGGTTTCTTTTCTATGCTTGCTCAGGCAACGTCAGTTTACCTGATTGGTTAGAGGACAAGCCCATTTAACCTCCTGAGCATGGAGGTTTGGTTATTCTCTCAGCTTCATAGAAGTTCTTTAGCAAATCTTCTTAGGTGAGTAGGTCATTTCTTGGCTGAGGTTTGGAGCTCTTCGTGCAGCTGAGCTTTAGCAGGATTTTGTTATCTTGTGTTGGATGACCAGTTCTTTTTGCTAGATTGTTGTACATGTTGGTATTTTCTATCCATACAAGTTGTGCATGGAATATGATTTTTTTTTGTTAGGTCCCCTTGTCGGTTCGGTAGGGGGTTGGGTTTTTTGTGCTGTAGGAGGTTTTTTTACTGGTTACTCATGTAATTACCTGAGATATGTCCCTTGAAAATTTGTATTTTTTTTATGATACAATTAATTACCCAAAAATAAATAAATTATTATTTTTCAAAAAATGTGGAATGAAAAAAAAAATCTTTAATCACTAGCTTACCTAAAAAATTGAAGGAAAAATTATTTATTTATTAAATTTTATTTATTACGCATTTAAACATGAAAAGATGGTTTGATAAATCAGAATATTTGTAATCGTGTACACGAAAAGATGTTTAATTTTTTCAAATTGTGTGTTTTTTAAAATTAATAAATTTATTTTAATTAAACGGATTTTTATAACCCTCCAAAATGTTTTAAAAATCTAAGTTGGAGAGAAAATTTATTCAAAGATAAATCTTGCGTTTTCGTCACCAGTTTATAGATGATGCAATTAAACCCAGCGTGTTAGCAGTAAGGCATTTATCTCAATCGGACAGATTAATTATAATATTACCAGTACAAATCTCTTTTAGGAATAATTCTGGATAATTGTTAGTGTGGATCACTTTTCTCTCTGAAGAGTTTATTGCGAAGCGATTGATTTAGGATTAGGTGATGGTTAACACTTAGTTAAATATAATAGCATCATATTCATTCGAATCACTGCTATTATATACTGGACCGAAGCTATGGCAGTTAATTAATTTTACTTGGCATGGTCAAATGTTTAGATAGTAAAATTAAAAAGAATTAGCATGTCTGATCTTATGAAAGATAGTAGACGTCCTCCCATCAAGGCATGCTATTCTCAGGTTACTAGACTGCTGGCGAATTAATTTTCAAATGGTAAAGGAAACCAAATTAAAATAAATTCAAAGTTTGCTCATTATAATTAACAGTTTTTTAATAATGTGATTCTTAAAACTAAAATGGCTTTTAACACACTCGCTTTAATATTAAAAGAAAATAAACTTACGGGGCCAAATTTTGTTGACTGAAAAAGTAACTTGGATATAGTTTTAATTACAAATAGTATTCCTTTAATACTAAGAAATGTGTCTGTTTTAGAAAAAGATTCTTTCTCTAGACCGAAAGGCATGAAGAAGAAAAAGATTCAGAAACAGGGATACACGGTTTCTACGGTAGTTAGTGGGCCATGAACTGGTGTGAAAAAGCTAAAAGGCAGATGCTTTCACTGCAACCAGACACGGTACTGAAAAAAGCTATGTCCAGTATTTCTCAAAATGCAAAATAAATAGGGTAATTTCTGTTCACTAGTTATGCAAACATGTTTAGCGGTGTTATCTACTAGTACTTGATGTGTAGATACGGGAGCAACTAATCATGTCTGCAATTCGTTGTAGGGGTTCTAGGAAACCCGACAACTTAGTGATGGAAAATATACATGCATATGGGTAATAATAAAAAGGTAACAGCAGTTGCAGTAGGAGATGTAACTTTTAGTTTTAGTAGAGATCGGGTTTTATTATTGAGAGATTATCTTCATATACCTTTCATTAGAAGAAACTTAGTTTTCGTTTTTGAATTGGCTAAAGACGGATATTTAGTTTATTTTAATAACTCTACGGTTATTAAGGATAATAAACAGGTTATCTGTTTTGGTACATTGGTGGATGATTTTCATATTATTACTTGTCACGCTCCAAACACCAGGATCACGCGAAAGCCCACCAAAATACCCATTTAAGAAAAATAAGTTTTATTATTGGAAATCAAAATACAGCGTTGGATAAAAGTTTCCCAAGTTTAGCTCTCATAAACGATAAACATGCATTCTCATACATGAATAAGTATCTCGCCAAAAGGCGTACAAAATCAGCCTTCATAGGCATCACATGTAAAAGTACATGTCTCAAAAAGGAAAAACTATAGCAAGTCTTTCATCACCCCTGCAACTAGGTCAACTCCACATGCTCACCTAAAAAAGAGGTTTTACAGCAAAATCTCACACTGTGAGTTGAAGCCCAATAGAAAATAGACTGTAAAGCTATAATACAGGTCATGCAATCATATGGTGGGAGCTAGCTCGACCACAAAAGCAAAACATGTTTTTCTCACAAAAATCACAAGTTTTTCATTTGAAAATCACAATTTCCATCATTGAAACTATGCATAATCATGACAGATATCATGCAACAGTTAAGGGAAAGCAGTAAAACACACCATTCTCCACCCGAGATACACAGCCAAGGAGACATGATAAAATGTAATCCTATGTACCGAATCTGCCACACCGACAAAGATAACAACTATAAACTCTCGTCCATTACCCTAGACTCGCAGGCTTAGTAATGACAAATTCTATACGGAGTTACGACAACGACGCCATTAACGGAGGCAACCGAACCACTCAATTTACGGGATCTGAGCCTGAAGGTACAAAGCACCTACTGCTTAGTTTATGGGACCTGAGCCCGAGGGTACAAAGCACCCACACTCAATTTACGGGGACTAACTCGAAGGTACATAGCACCTACGTTGCGCATGTTTCTGGACTTACACCAAAGAGCAATGGAAGCACAACTCAACAATACCCACTATCCCGGTACATCTATGAAAAATATTTTAAAACCAACCCACAAATAGATATACAACACAAGTATATATCGGGGATCCAATCCATGAACCATGGAGATCAAACAAAACATATAAAAACATATTTTCACCAACACGTTTTAGAAATTGAGACTCAACCCCAAAGGCTAGCTCCAAACCTCCAACAAATACGTTTTTTCTCAAAGTTTTCGTAAAAACTTCTTTTTCAAACCACTCTTTTAAAACCAACGTCTGAAAAGCGAGATCTTATAAATCCATCGCCTTTAAAACCATTCGAGGAAAGTGAGGGAAGCTAAAACCCAACCACTAAACCACCAAACCACCAAAACAACACCAACAGTTCACACAGGACCCTAGTCGACTGAAAAACTCTCTGAAAAAGGAGAACCAAAATAGAAGGAATTTCAGTCGACTGACCCCCCAGATCCAGTTGACTAACTCACCAAAACATGATCTAGTCAACTGACCCCTGAGGTCCAGTCTACTGAATCAGCCTAGAAAATGTTTATGAGTTACAGTTTTGCTTTCAAACCTCAAATCAAACCTCTAAACACCCCCCAAACACCCTCAGACGTCCGTACATCCAAACCCAACAAAAAAACCTCGAAAAGAAACCATCGAACACACGTCCATCCACTGAAATGCCGAAAAGTAATTTTCAAACCAAAAACTCGATTTAAACATAAATCACTTTTCATGCGTTTTTAAACAGTAGAAACACGTAGGATTACACGTGGTACCCTCTAACAGTTATACAGTCTACGATCCTACCTCGGTGAGTTTAAAACTCGACGTCTCGATCCACATGTAAAATCGAGCTTCGTCGGAATAGAATTCCGTCCGGATGATAACGTAGACCACCGTGGCAATAGTAAGGATCAGCAATTAGTTTTTCAAAAACCAAGCCCTGGGCTCCCGAGAAGTTAGAGAGGAGGCAGAGCATTTGGTGAGTTTCAAAGCTAGAGAGAGGAAGAGAAAGATATTTTGAACAAAATATCTAAGGGAATATATTTATAGGCAAAATATCTTGAAAATATCTTTTTTTTTTGAAATTCGCACAGTAACTCCCTACAACTCCAGGAACCAACCCCGCATGCTTATTTAAACGTAAACATGCATCAAAACGAATAAATCATACATTGAACAAAATATATGCGAAGACACATCAAACATATATAAGTCTCAAAAAGAGACGGGTCCGGGTCTCACAACACTCCCTCTTAAGGAATTTTACCCCCGAAATTCACTACAAGGTCACAAAGGAAAAAGCTCTTGGTATCTTGCACGCATCCCTAACTCCAGTTCCCATGTCGCTTCTTCAACCCCGTGACGAAGCCATAGGACTTTGACATAAGCAATTATTGTGCCTCGCAACACCTGCTCTTTTGTATCAAGAGTCTTCATCGGACGCTCATCATAAGTGGCATCCTCATCAACTCGCAGCTTGCCTTAATCTATCACATGTGAAGGATCAGGCTCGTACCTCCGAAGCATAAAAACGTGAAACACGTTGTGCATAGATGCTAACTGAGGTGGCAAAGCCAAACGGTAAGTAACCTCCCCAACCCTGTCAAGAATCTGAAAAGGTCCAATGAAGCGCGGTGATAGCTTCCCGCTACGACCAAATCTCATCAAACCTCTATGAGGTGAGACCTTTAGGAATACGTGATCCCCCACTGCAAACTCCAAAGGTCTTCTCCTCTGATCTGCATAACTCTTCTAACAGCTCTGAGCTGTCTGAAGACGCTGGCGAATCACTTCGATCTTCTTTGCCGTCTCACGCACCAAGTCGGGTCCCAAAACTGTGGTCTCTTCCACATCCGTCCAACATACTGGTGACCTACATGGTCTACCGTACAGAGCCTCATACGGTGCCATCCCAATACTGGACTGATAGTTGTTATTGTATGCAAACTCTGCTAATGGTAGATGATCCTCCAAAGAACCTCTAAAATCAAGTACACATGCCCTCAGCATATCCTCCAGAATCTGTATGGTCCTCTCAGACTAACTATCCGTCTGAGGGTGAAAAGTTGTACTAAACATCAAGTTCGTCCCCAAAGTTTCCTGAAGACTCTGCCAAAAGCGTGATGTGATGTGCGGGTCTCGGTCAGAAACAATAGACACTGGCACTCCATGCAAGTGGACTATCTCTCTAACATACAAACGACCCAGTCGATCCACCGAATCCTTCACGCGGGTGGGGAGAAAGTGTGCAGACTTCATCAACCTGTCAACCACAACCCAAACGGCGTCGTGTCCCCTAGGTGAATGAGGAAGTCCTGACACAAAGTTCATCGTGATGTTCTCCCACTTCCATTCAAATACCAGTAACGGCTGTAACAATCCTTTCAGTTTTTGGTGCTTCGTCTTTACCTGCTGACAGGTAAGGCACCAGGAAACAAAATGAAGCATGTCTTTCTTCATTCATGTCTAATAGAACTATCGACGTAGATCATGATACATCTTCGTGCCTCCAGGATGCACTGCAAGGCGTGAATGATGACACTCATGTAGTAGATCAGCTCGGCATAACTCTGGCACAAACAACCTCCCGGCCAATCTCAGACTCTGGTCTGAACCCACATCCCATTCTGGTGTATCCTCTCCACTAGCGACAAGATCTCATATCATCTAAGCTTCCTGATCTGTATGTTGGACCTCTAACACTCGTGCAATTAATGCTGGTCGTGAAACTACTAAAAATAAGGTGGCCTCCATCGCTGTATCCCCAAGACAGAGATCAGACTCCCCAACCTCTCCAAGCATGTCCTACTCACGTATAGCTACAGAAGCTAACAACCCATGAGACCTCCTACTGAGAGCGTCAGCCACAACATTGGCCTTCCCTGGGTGATACTACAAGTCAAAGTCATAATCCTTCAACAATTCAATCCATCGTCGTTGGCACAAGTTCAGGTCCTTCTGTGAAAATAAGTATTTTAAACCCTTGTGATCGGAGAAAACCTCGAAGTGCTCACCATAAAGATAGTGACGCCATGTCTTCAAGGCAAAGACCACGGCTGCCAACTCCAAATCGTGTGTCGGGTAGTTCTTCTCGTGCGTCTCCCTAGTGGGTGAATATATCAGAATATCATCCACAAACACTACCACAAAACTGTCCAGATAAGGATGGAAGATCTAGTTCATCAAACTTATGAACGTAGCAGGAGCATTCGTCAGACCGAACGGCATAACCAAAAACTCATAGTGACCATAGCGAGTCCGGAAGGCGGTCTTCGCTATGTCCCCGTTCCTAATCCTCAACTAGTGGTATCCTGATCTCAAGTCAATCTTGGAAAAGCAGCTTGACCCCTTCAATTGATCAAACAAATTATCTATCCTCGGCATAAGATACCTATTCTTCACTATTACCTGATTCATCTTCCGGTAGTCGATACACAATTGCAAGGATCCATCATTCTTTTTGGCAAAAAGAGCCAGAGCTCCCTACGGTGAAGTACTCGAGCGTATAAATCCTATGTCTAGCAACTCCTAAAGATGTACCTTGAGTTCGCGCAACTCGGCGAGTGTAAATTGATAAGACGGTATAGATATGTGAGCAGCTCCAGGAACTAAGTCAATAGAGAACTCTACCTCATGGCTCGATGGAAACTCAAACAGATCATTGGGAAAGACGCCAGGATAGTCGCAAACCACCGGAGGTAACTCACCTCGAGCCCCAACTCCCTCATCCAACATGAGAGCTGCAAAGAGGGAACTCATGTTGCCCTGGTTTCGCGCAACACCGGGCATAGATACCAAACCCTCATCCCGGTCGTCCACAAAGCAAAAATAATCTCCCGTCGGTGTACAAATCGTTACCCTCCGTAGATCGCAATCAATAAAGGCACGACAGGTGGTCATCCAATCCATCCCTAGGATGACGTCAAATGCAGTCATGTCTAGAATAATAAAGTCGAACTCTAAACAACAACCGGCGACCTCCAATACGCAAGATCTACAGACAAGACTCAACGTCATACTCCCACTGACTGGGGTCTCCACACTCAAAGTACTACCCAACCAGTCTATTTCTAACCCCAAAGCAGATGCAAAAGAAGATGATATAAACGAATGTGATACGCCCATATCAGTAAGAACACTGGCCCATGTTCTATAGACTAGAAGAGTACCTCTGATCATTGAGGTAGTAATAGCAGCATCAGGCACGATCGGTGCTCTGGATGAACGGGGATCTATTAGAACATAAGCTCTGGCCTGTCCGTTGTGGCCCTAAACTGTAGACTATTTGCCCAACTGTACTAAGGTGCCCCCTTCAGCAAATCTAGATGGCTGACGTCCCTGAGCGGACTGAGTAACAGAAGCTCCAGCTGTGCTCCCTCGTCTGGGGCAATCCCTACGAATGTGCCCAGATAGGCCACACTCGTAACACACCGCTGGCTCTCTTTCCTGCGCCTGCGACTGAACCAGCATCGGACTCCGACACTCTGTCGCACGATGCCTTGGCTGTTGGCATCTAAAACAAACAGACTTCTTCCTCTGCTCCAACCTTCCCGTTGAAGCTGTGAGAGGCACGGATGCAGAAGACTGCGGCGGATATGACCCCACCGGATGACAACTCGAACCAGATGTCTGTCGGCGCTTGCTCTCCCTGCACCCCTCAAACTGTGCACGTTCCCCTCCTTGGTGACCCCGACTGTCTCTGTCTCTGCGCGTCTCATTCAGAGTGTCCTCCACTTTCATGGCCATCTGAACTAACTCTGTGAAGACCTGCATCTGGAATGTCGCCACCCTATCTCTAATAGCGGACCTCAAACCCCTCTCAAATTGCTTCACATGAAACTCGTCAATAGGTACGATCTCCTGTGCAAACCGACACAGACCAGTGAACTCAGCCTCATACTCCACCACTGACATCGTTCCCTAAGTCAAAAATAGGAAATCCTCTCTGTAGCGATCCCTCAGTGTCGCTGGAAAGTATTTCTCCAGAAATACCCTCGTGAATACTTTCCAAGTGCCAGCAACTGTAGTCTTGGTGAACTTCCACCACATGTGCGCACCCCCCATCAGCTGGAAGGCAGCAAAAGTAACCCTCAGATTGTCCTCCTCAATCGAAAGCATGTCCATGATCCTAGTTAACGTAAAAGGAAGATAAGCTTGCTAACACATAGCCACTCAATATCATGTCATCACATCTCACATACCGAGGAGAACCAACAAGAAAGACTTGCCACTCTGGACAACCTACTGAGATTCCTAGCTAGAAATCACGTCTGTGAAATGCGTCTCTAACTAGTATGTTAACCCAAAGGCCCAAAGGCAAAACTAATTAATCCTAAGGTTCAACCTCCATATCCACGTATACACCACAAGCTATCATGTTAATGTTAGAAAAATGCTGTAACACATGCAATCAAGCACAAATACATCCTCACAAGGTGATGTACCCTCTTTTTCATGGCTCATAGGTATTCGAACCCAGAGCTCTGATACCAAGTTGTTACACCCCAAACATCAGGGTTACGCGAAAGCCCACCAAAACATCCATTTAAGAAAAATAGGTTTTACTGTTGGAAATCAAAATACAGTAGTTGTATAAAAGATTTTTCAAGTTCAGCTCTCATAAACGATAAACATGCATTCTCATACATGAATAAGTATCTCGCCAAAAGGCGTACAAAACTAGCCTTCACAGGCATCACATGTAAAAGTACATGACACAAAAGGGAAAACTACAGCAAGTCTTCCATCACCCCTACAACTAGGTCAACTCCACATGCTCACCTGAAAAAAAAGTTTTATAGCAAAATCTCACACCATGAGGCAAAGCCCAATAGAAAATAGACTGTAAAGCTGTAATACATGTCATGCAATCATATGGTGGGAGCTAGTTCGACCACAAAAGCCAAACAGGTTTTTCTCACAAAAATTACAAGTTTTTCATTTGAAAATCACCATTTTCATCCTTGAAACTATGCATATAATCCTGACAGATATTATGCAACAGTTAAGAAAAAGCAGTAAAACACGCCATTCTCCACCCGGGATACACAGCCGAGGAGAAACGATAAAATATAATCCTATGTACCGACTCTGCCACACCGAGAAAGGTAACAACTATAGACTCTCGTTCATTACCCTAGATCCACAGGCTTAGTAATGACAAATTCTATACGGAGTCACGACAACAACGCCATTAATGGAGGCAACCGAACCACTCAATTTACGGGACTTGAGCCAAAGGTACAGAGCACCTACTGCTCAGTTTATGGGACCTGAGTCCGAGGGTACAAAGCACCCACACTCACTTTATGGAGACTAACCCGAAGGTACAGAGCACCTACGCTGTGTACGTTTTCGAACTTACATCGAGCAGCAATGAAAGCCCAACTCAACAATACACACTGTTACGGTACATCTATGAAAAATATTTCGAAACCAACCCACAAATAGATATACAACATAACTATATATCAAGGATCCAATCCATGAACCATGGAGATCAAACAAAACATATAGAAACATATTTTTACCAACACGTTTTAGAAGTTGAGAGTTAACCCCAAAGGCTAGCTCCAAACTTCCAACAAACACGTTTTTCCCCAAAGTTTTCATAAAACTCATTTTTCAAACCACACTCCTTTAAAACCAACATTCGAAAAGCGAGATCTTACAAATCCATCGCCCTTAAAACCATTCAAGGAAAGTGAGGGATGCCAAAACCCAACAACCAAACCACCAAAACAACACCAACAGTCTACATAGGACCCCAATCGACTGGCCGAAGCTCCCGGTGGACTGAGAAACTCTCTAGAAAAAGAGAACCAAAACAGAAGGAATTTCAGTCGACTAACCCCCCAAGTCCAGTCGACTGATCCCCGAGGTCCAATCGACTGAACCAGCCCAGAAAATGTTTTTGAGTTATGATTTGCTTCCAAACCCCAAATCAAACCTCCAAACACCCCTTAAACACCCTCGAACATTCGCACGTCCAAACCCAACATCAAAACCTCGAAAAGAAACCATGAATACACACTTCCATCCACCGAAACGCCGAAAAATAGTTTTTAAACCAAAAACTCAATTTAAACATAAATCACCTTTCACGCATTTTGAAACGGTAGAAACACGTATGATTACACGTGGTACCCTCTAACAGTTATACAGTCTAGGATCCTATCTCGGTGAGTTAAAAACTCGACATCTCAATCCACGTGCAAAACTGAGCTTTGTCGGAATAGAATTCTATCCGGATGATAACGTAGACCACCGTGCCAATCTTAAGGATCAGCAGTTGGTTTGTCAAAAACCAAGCCCCGGACACCCGAGAAGTTAGAGAGAAGGCAGAGCATTTGGTGAGTTTCAAAGCAAGAGAGAGGAAGAGAAAGATATTTTGAACAAAATATCTAAGGAAAGATATTTTTAGGCAAAATATCTCGAAAATATCTTTTATTTTTAAAAACTTTGCACAGCAACTCCCTGCAACCCCGGGAACCAACCCTGCATGCTTATTTAAACGTAAACATGCATCAAAACGAATAAATTATACATCGAACAAAATATATACGAAGACACATCAAACATATATAAGTTTCAAAAAGAGACGGGTCCGGGTCTCACATTTTTCCTATCTTTCCTACACTGCAATTAACTGAATTGAATAACAAATCTAATTTATCATATAAGAGAAAGTTTTCTTCTTTAATGAACTGAACGTTTCTTTGGCACTGACGCTTGGGTCATATTAATCTTAAAAAGATAAACAGACTGGTAGCAGATGGACTAATCGAGGAGACTCTTTATATAAAATCATATTTATGGTTTGAACCTACTTTAAAGAAAAACACCTGAATGCGATTTGTTTCAAAAGAATTTCCTTTCCTAAACTTCAAAATTATTCTAAGTAAAATTCTTAAAAATTTCAACAGAGTTCCCTCTGTTTTTTGGACTATTCCAAATTTTTCTGTAAACCTGTTGAACTCAAATCACATTTTATACGCACGAACCGCATCTTTAAATTCTTTACATTTTGCAAAAAGATAACTACATGTCTCCATCAAAAATAAATTCATGTTCTTCATTTTTCAAAACCTTAGAATGCCTCCCTGTCTTCTCTTTATATTAGAACCTAAAAAAAATATTGGATATAGGCAACCTGAGCCGAAACTCGTAGGATAAAGACTAACATAGTGCAATGCATGATTTATGAGGTGTGGATGAGCAAGATATTATGCAATTATTTTCATTTATTCATTTTATTTATTTCTCAATTCAGATACACATTCAGTTTATATAAACTTCAAAGATAATATGAATTCATTTAGATTTCTTGGCTTCAAATTTGCTTAGCACATCCACTTAGTTCGTTTGTTAATTATGCCAACGTTATAGTATCATTAAACTCGCTTCAGCGTCTTAATTTATCTATTAAATTATCATTTCTAATATTTTCATTTCTTTTTCATTAGTCACATTCGTCTTTCGTTATTTCTCTTTTCAATTCATCCATCTATTATTCACATTTTTGTTTCATTCCATTAATCCTATATTAAACCGGTGTAGGGTGCAGTTTATAGAAATTCCTCCCTATTTTCTCAATAGGCTACGCAAAATCATTGGGTAGTAGATAGCTTTATAACTCACCACTACAATCCAACGTCGGGTGCAGCTTATAGAAATCCCTTCCTATTCCCCCAATAGGCTACGCGAAGCCATTGAATAATAGATAGCCGTATAACTCACCACGACAATACTTATTTTACGAACCTCACCCGAGGGAACACGGTACCCAAATTCGTTTTACGGGGGCTAACCCGAAGAAACACGGTACCTAGCTTGCGCAAGTTTTTGGTCTTTCACCATGAAGCTGTTTAAGCCCAACTTATTCACATCCTCAACCATTTTCGATTTCCCAAAGGAACACCCCGGGACGCAACCCAATACTAAGCCATTTTTGGTTTCCTGAAATAACACCCCGAGAGGCGACCCGATACCAAGCCGTTTTTGGTTCAATATTTGATTAACCATATCAATATACATTAATCAACCGGGAATCCATCTCCCCAATTCAATTTTCTAATCATGTAATATGCCTTCTCATTCAAAATTGTTATATTATTCTGTTTTTGATTCCATATTATAAATTCCCAAAGTAAGTTTTGTATCATTTCCTATATATCGGGTATTTATCGTAATATTAATATTTATTAAATTATGAGACTTAAACCTATACGTTAAACAAATTTTACCCGTCAATAAATCACAACTTCCACAACTAGTCAAATTTCTTACTGAAGTTCCAAATTAAATCTTCAAGCAAGCAAATCATAATACCCCCCTTTTTAATTACATAGTTTCATTCATCAAATATTCATCCCATCTCGCAAGAATCATAAACCAGTATCATAAAAACAATTTGAGTTCTCAAAAGTGTAGGTTCAATAAATTTACCACAATCCGTCTCATGCATACATTCTCATTTCACATTCTTCATTTTAACACATTCTTTCTCCTAATTCATTAATCTCGATCAACCTTTCATAAGCTGCTTTCTCATTTCAGGATTTTCATATTTCACCATCTATTGTTTGAACCGATTAAATTCATCCCATATCCAATCCCCTTTTTATCACTCACTTAAAATCAAATCAAATATCTCAATTTGAGGTTAGAGTTTAATGCTCTACTAAACTCTCGTTATTTATTTTGGGTAATTAATTGTGACATAAGAAAAATGGGAGCAAAGTTGGGAATTTGAATTGAAATTTTACGAAAATTCATGGAATTCTGCTTCACGGGTCATCGCTCGAGCGGTGGTGGTCTGCTCGAGCGGACTATCAGGATACGTTTGGAGTATTCTCGAACGTTAGAGATAATTTGGGAGATTATATATACATATAGTCACGTGAGTCCCTTCTCATTTTTATCTTTTCTCCTTCTCTTCTTCTTCCATTCTAGAGAGAGAGAAAGAGAGGCCCAAACCCACATGAAACCCTAACTTCATACCATTTAAAATTGAAGATTTGAAGCTAAATTGGAAGCAAGCAAGGATAGAAATTAAGCTTTGGAGCAAGGAAATGAAAGATAAAGTACTATGAAGGCAAGATCTCTCAACATCCAAGCCCTAGGAGTGAGAAATTGGAGAAATCTTAAGCTTTTGGACGATTTGAGGTAGGATCTAGATTCTCTCATATGTGTGTATTGATTTGAGTTGATAATTTGTTATATGAGTAAAATATAGTAGGTTTCATGCATGATGTGAAGGGTTGATAGAGTAATGTGTAAGTTGGGTTGGGTTTGCATAAAAAATTGAGTTTTTGAGAAAAGATTAACCATGATTTGTTCAAATTTGTTGTATAAAAAGAGTTTCTGAGACTTGAATCCAATGATTTTGGGGTGGAACTTGAGATTTGAGACATATTTGATGAATGTTGAAGGATTTTGAAGTTTGAAGCTCAAATAGGGGAAAATTTGGATTTTTTCTCGAACACCAGCGCGCTCGAGCGGAGCCTTGTCCGCTCGAGCGGTCTGACTGCGTAGTTTCAACGTTGTTTGATCATATCTCTCTCATTTGGATTCCGAATGGGGTCATTTTTTTACTTAAATCGAAGCCCTGGAAAGTCCTCTTTCCAAGAAGACTACTCTCACAAGAAAATTCATTTTGTAGAAAAAGTTATGATTAAAAATATTGAGAGTATGTCAAATTTTCTTAACTGTTTTTCACCCGTTTTTGGCCGAATATCTTAAAAATAATTATTTTTATCAATATTGGACCCTTTTCATCACATTTATTGTCCCTTGGGCTATGGAGACCTATTTCATTGTACTTGGGTTGGGATACATGTATTGTACCGATTGGTTGGAGCATTGCTATAGAATGGATTTTTAACATATAATCAAGGTTTTTAAGAACAAGAATGTATATTTGAATATGGTGATATAACATAGTCGTCTTCTAGCATTCCTAGCCCTCTGAAGAGAAACATGAGTTTTGAACATATACATATCTATCTATAATGGGTGCTTTTCGTTTTGTTCAAATAGCATGATCATGTTTGAGTTAATTATGCGTTGGCACTTTGTGTTGTTGATAAATGAGTATTGGTTAGATTGAAGGTTGTCATAATATATTGTAAACTTATTCTATAACATTATGTGACACATGTTGATGCCAAGCCAAAATTATGGATTTTGTTGGGTAAAATCGATAAATTTATGAATTTGAAACCACATGAACGGTTAATCTGGGTATGAGTCCTAAAATGACGAAAATGTGAATAATCAACACATGTAATGATGTGTGTTTGGTGAGAGGAACCATTTGGGTTGGACTCACGTGTGTGTGTTGTGTTGTGATATGTTAAAAAGGATCGATCTCTGGGTGTTCGAATCGTTTAAGGTTCGACACGAGTTGCTCCACGGTGAAAGACCCGAAAACTACACAGATTGGGTTCTCTGCCCACTGGCTAGTGAACTGGGAAAGGACGTTAGTCGTGTCGGGGTATAGAACGTCCCGTTACTCCATTGGGCCTGTGTGGCCAGGTTGATGGTAACGCTACGTGAGTCTATACGCTCATCCGGCGTTGGTGCCTACTTTTTATACCACGCGTTGATGAAAGATGAGAAATCTATATGTGTTTGCGTGACTGCGTGTGTTGGTCACGTGTGTGTGTAGCGTTGAGAATTGTAATGCATTATAGAAAAGGGGAAAACAATCATAATGAAACGAAAATCAGAAATGTGGGTTGTTGAAATTAATAGGTAAAAGTGTTATTGTATATGTATCGCTTGCACCCTTCACACCTCACAAATCATGCATTACATCTGAGTTAATCTATATCCTACGAGTTTCGGCTCACGTATGTTTACCAAACCAATTCAGATTTCAAGGACCAGGGACGATACCAGGGCCAAGGTTACATTGTGGGAAAGGCTAGAAGCTAGAAGAATAATCTTGTATTTCTTTGTATTTTTATATTATGTTTGTATGTAAATCTGAGTGGATGAGTATAATGATATGGTGGTTGTAAATAAACTCATGGAAAGTCAGGCATTTGTTCAAAATTGGATATATATATATGAGAATTTAATTGCTTAAAGAAGGTTTCTATTTTAATATGTTCTTATTGTTAGTGACGTTTATATTCGGGACGAGTAAGATGATTCATGGGCTTCCTGGGGTCAAGGCGTTACAAATGGTATCAGAGCTCTAGGTACGAATACTTAGGAGCCGTGAAAAGTAAGGATGGCCTTTATATGAAAATTGTTTGATGGGATTAGGCACCACTACACGGCATAAACTGTGTGCTTGCATGGATTTGTGATTGAATTGTCTTGCGCGTGCTATGTGTTTATATGAGCATAGTAGGTTAAGTCTTAGGGCGAGGTGGCATGCCATATGGCATCTAATCGACTACTTCGGGATTCAAAATAGAAAAGCGTTTGGCCGACGTTCTTTTTATGAGAAATCTGAATTAGTTGTCTGGATTGTTGTGTTGCTTTAAGGCTTTCCCTTGGTATGTGAACATGTGTTGATGTGATATGATTAGGTGGTGAGTAATATGTAGCTTGGTTTTAGGAGGTTAGGTTGAGTTCGACCTAGTTGGGTGTTGTGATATCCTTGTGGAAGGGGTTATGGATGATGGTATGGATAGTGAAATTATGACCCGGTGGTCAGTCATGGTGGTGGGTGTAAGCTCATGAGACAAGTATCAATTGTTTGAAATGTATTGTGCCCATGTGAGTTGGGGTTGATAGTAGTTAGTTGCCTGTTATGTGTTGTGCTACCAGTCGTTTGACGAATAAGTATGGTAGAGTGTTACCTCTTGGAGGTTATTTATTGTGGTTGAATATGAGGCGTGGTTTTAGGTGCGTTGAGGATTATGTACGTCATGAGCCATGTTATGTCTTTGGTCGTGCTGTGTCATAAGCTATGTACCCCTAGATTGGGTATGGACGGGAGCATAGTTGACGGGAACATAGTGGATGGGAGTGTAATAATCTCTGGCATAAAATGTGTTAGAAAGTTGTGTTTAGGCACGTGTTTGGGAATATCCCTTACGCTGAGGGGTGTTGTTGGAAATCACAATGGTATCTCGTGATTTTGAAGGTCAGATTAATAACCCTTGTGTTTCCTTTATGGCATGATACCAAGTCGTGTTTCTTGATAAAAGTCAGAAGTGTATGAGGAAAGAGTATGTGGACTAAAGATGTTATCGATAAGTTGGTTATCAAGTAATGTGCGTATACGTAAGATGAGATGTATACCGATGGTAGTTGTGATGTGGTGAATAAAGATTCGAGGTCATTTGAGAAGTTTCACGAAGAAGAGTTTTGTGACTTAGGTCGTCATTCTCAGGAGTAAGAGATTATGTGCAATACGTAGTGCTTGGTAAGAATGTGAGTGAGTGACGTTTGTAGGGCTTGTGATGGAGATTGTTGGTGTAGTTGACTAAGCCATCTTAGGATGATGTGTCTGTATGAGGAAATCTCATGAGGGGGTGATGTTGGTTGTGTGACTTGGTGTAAGATCTAAAGATGGTGATGTTGTCTTACCTTTTGGGGTGAGTGATAGGGTGGCGTCGTTTGGTCTGGAGTCGATGGGCGAGGTTTGTTTTATTTATGTTATATGTAGTCGCTTTTGTGTTCGGATAACTGGGTGCGGGTTGTATTCGTGTAGTGACGTAAGATATGGGTGTTCTCAATTAAATGTTTTGTGATTTCTAGGGGTACCGGAGCCTTGAGCTAAAGGCTATGGCGTGGGTTTTGTTTACCCATCTGATTGTTACTTACCTATAGGAAATCGAGTTGATGTGTTGTAACCTTGTGAGGAGATGTCCTAAGGTGATGCGAATATATGTGGTGTTATGCTTTGGTGGATAATCGGTGAGAGCCTTACTGACATGTGTGATGCTTCGTTGGGATGTGAAGGAGTGGGTGATAGTTAATGTGCTTGGGTAGAGATCTAAGTGTGAAGACCTAATGCGACGAATGAAATACTCATTGTGAATAGTGACCGATAACGTTTGTCTGACGATGTCTGATGTCTTTACGAATTAACCTCCTTTCAAACTGAGTGTGTAATGGTGGCCTTACGAGGTACTGACGTGGAGCGAGAGCTTAGAGCGAACTCATGGTTTTCGTAGCAAGAGAGATGTATTAGGGTTGGTTGACCAGTGTGATTGTTCTGTTGAGAATGTATACTGAAAAGTCATGCCTTTTATGCATTTTATTCTAGATCCCTGGCATATTAATAAGAAACATTTGAGATGATTTTGCATTTATGATTTTATATTTATATTTGTGATGTATGAA
>JAOTRH010048167.1:0-19581 GCA_034768845.1 Heliamphora exappendiculata | reverse complement strand
TATATATATATATATATATATTCTCTCAAAATACCTCCATGGTTCGAGAACACTCTAAACTTCTCCCGATAGTCTGGTTGAGCGGACCCCCACTGCTCGAGCAGTGGCCCCTGTACTGAATTCTGCGAAATTTAGTTAAATTTTCACTCAATCCTCCAACTTTGTTCACATTTTAATATTTGAATCTTTCTATTAACATAACCATAATAATATCATTCATCACCGTGTACTTTAATTTCACCTTCAAATATCATTAATTCCACCGTAAATGAATAAAATTTTATAGCACCCATGCCCACATTTAATTTTGTCTCCTTATTTAACCAAAAACATAAAATCACAAAGATAAACACGCATCGAGCCGTTACAACTTCTCCCCTTGGGAATTTCGTCCCCGAAATTTGTCTCAAGTTACACCAAACCTTTCTTTAGTCATTCGATCTACACAGCATCTTTCTTAGTCCATAATCCTGAATGTTCTTTCGAAACGATATGACTCAAGGATATTAACACACCTCTGTTACCTTTAGGCTTCATTTCCGAACACCAATATTTCACAAATATTAGAATCATATTTATTCATCGAATTAGACTCATATCGGGCTTGACCAATCTAAAATGGTTCATCATTTAACACGACACCAACTCTTACCCAAAGTTAATCCCCAGGGCTGGAGTCAATCACTCCGTTATTTATCACCGACTATCCCTCCATGATCACCATCTCACATCACATACACGCTCCCAAAGACTAAACATCCTCAACTATAGCATTATACGTCATAGGTCTTACTATTGTTAAGATCCCCCTAACTTTGTTAAACTTTGGTCTAACTCACTATTGAACTCTAATGTATACCGAGAACTACTCCTCCAGCCCAAACACATGTTGCCAAACTCGGACATTGGTCACTTGGGTTACACACATTACCCCCAAAATTGCCCATGCCTTCACAGCCAACTGACTGCCACAAACTTAAAACTGTATCACTACTCGCACTACGTCACTTTAGTCCTTCAACCATCGAAATGACATTAACACTGCCACCAGAACTTTGCAATCCAGTAGGATTGAGCGCTCCACATGAGTGAAAAGTCCCATACAAACTGAATTACATCCATACACATACCTATCGGTCCTTCAAGTCTACCATGCCTCAGATTAAACAATTTGTAAACTTCTGCACTTGCATTGCTCCCACTCATTGTCACTATCATATGCATTTGCATCTTCCCTTCATATGGTCGAACCACTATTCACACTTTAAGAATTCCTGGTAATCCAAAGTCCCACATTGACCACAAATTCGGACTTATAAGAGCCTATCAGAAACACACCACGCGAATATCCTAGCCGTAAGGTTCCAACAAATTTCCTACTCTGTTGGGGGCAAGAGACACAACCATACCCACATAACCCAGAACAAACTGCATACAACGGTTAACAATTTACAGTGGATCATTGTATATAGAACTCTATGTCTCGACACTGATTTCCTAGTCCACAAGACAAACACTCCTGGTCTACTAACTTAATCTCTGAGAGAACACAACTCTTCACACTTATATTTACCCAATAGAGCAAACAAACTCCATTCAGAAAGCCCACGAGGAATTCAGTCTTCCGATCACCCAATTCGATAGTACCCATGCCTTAGGTACACACTCAAGGATCACAACACGAACACTAATCCACTGAGACTCCCATCTTCCCTAAACAACTAGAAATCATGACCCAACCTCAACGTACTCCCAATACCCACCAACACTTGGTCTTCACAAAATCCTGTAAATCTCACATTGAGGTCGCAAAGCCCATAGCCACACAACTACCGTTCACCCTGATCATGATACCCAGGTCATCCACTGCACTTATGCTCTTAACTCTCAGACCTCATTCACACACACAGAGGCATCGCCAATCCTCATACCTTGTACTATACATCCCATAGAACTACAAATTCATCACTCGTCATACTCTGAGACACAACGCCAACATTCCCATCACGCTGAAACCTTACTTCACAAGGTTACACTTCACTAACCTAACTCCCACTAGGTAAATCACAACCACATCACGACCTTAAATTTACTGTCCAAGCAACACATATAGGAAATGCACGGCACCCAAACAAAGGAAATTTACTTCTGCTATCATGCAAACACTTCCAGCACTTCTGCTTCCCAGGCACGTATCTATCATCGACATCTTAACCCACGATTTCTCGCCTATCGCTTCAGGCCACCCAAACTACACTGTATATTGTTAAACTTTATTACTCCACACTCCATCCCCATGGGCAAACAACTTACCCACCTCTAGACCTAAGATTGAACACAAACAACCTCCAGATATGTCACACTCAGGACACACTATTTCAGAACTAAGCCTACAACACTTTCGAACCCTTCTAGTGTCCTTTAAAAAAAATACATACACCCAGCACGTTTATCCTAAACACGATTTCTTAATCACGAGGATGTCGACCCAATTATGGAGCTGCATTCATGTAGGGATCCCACAGAACTAATACTCGAGGATTTCACTATGTAAACAACCAAACTACTAAACTCCTTTAGGGATAGCTATCGATATTCTATACAAACTAAACTACATCTCCAGAAACATTACCCATGCTCTCGGGTTCACACAAGCCTTTCAAGAAACCATGAGCAAATGAATCCGCACTCTTACGATCCTGATGTTTTACTTCTCCTAAGAACGAACAATCACACTGGTCAACTAATTATGAAACATCTCTCTTCCTAAGGAAACCACGAGCCAACGCTAGGTTCTTATTCAACGTCACTATCTTTTAGGGCAACCAATATTTACTCGGCTCAAGAGAAGGTTAACCACAAGACCTTGTAAAGACATCCGTCATTATCATACAAACGTCATCGGCCACCATTCACAATGTGTACATTATTCGTCGCACTAGGTCTTCACACGTAGATCTCTACTCAAGCACATTAACTATCGTTCACTCCTTCACTCCTTTACATCCCAACGATATATCACCCTCGTCCACCAGACCCTCACCAGTTAACCGCCAAAGACAACACCACATATACTCGAATCACTATATGACATCTCTTCGTAGAGTCGCGTCATATCACTCAATTCTCAACAGGTAGGTAACAACCAAATGGGTAGGTAAAATCACGCCACAATCTCGAACTCGTGACTTTGGTACACCCATCAAAATAAAAAATGTTCAGCTGAGAACACCTGTCTCTTATGTCACCATACAAGCACCACCGGCACACCACCATCTCTAAATCTAATGCCATGTCACATACTACCAACATCATCCCCTTATGGGACCTCCTCTTACTGACATGTCATCCCGAGATGACCGAGTCTGCTTCACCAAGGACATCTATACCATGCCCCACGAACTTCACACACTCACCTTCTTAGAAAACATTATGTATTCCACATAATCTCTTACTCTTGAGAACGACGACCCAAGTCACAAAACTCTTCTTCGTGAAACTTTTCAAACAACCTCGAATCTTCATTCATCACATCAGAACTACTATCTATATGCATCTTATCTTATGTACACACACATCACTCGACAACTAACCCATCGATAACATCTTCAATTCACATATTCTTTCCACACACGCTTTCAACTTTTATTAAGAAACACATCTCAGCACCACGCCATAAGGAAAACACAAGGGTCATCAATCTGACCTTCAAAATCTCAAGATGCCACGGTGGTTACCAATAACACCCCTCAAGGTCAGGGACATTCCAAACCACGTGCCTAAGCACAAACTTTCTAACACACTTTAGACCGGAGATTATTACGCTCCCGTCCACTATGCTCCCATCCATATCCAATCTCGGGATACACGGCTCATGACATAGCACGACTCATGACATACATAATCCTCAACGTGCCTAAAATCACGCTTCATATCCATCCATAACAAACAACTTCCAAGGATTTTACACACTCTACTCAGCGTATCCATCAAACTACTGACGACACAACATAATACGGGCAACTAACTACGATCACCCCAACTCACATGGGTATAACATACTCCAAACAATCAATACTCATCTCACAGGTTTGCACCCACCACAATCACTGAACCTCAGGTCATAATTTCACCACTCATATCACCATCTGGACCACAACTCATTCTAGTCTCATGGGCATATCCCGTACAACAAAGATATCATAACACCCAACTAGGTCAAACTCAACCTGACCTCCTAAAGCCAAGCTACATACTACTCAACACCTAGTCACATCACATCCACATATTCACATACCGAGGGAAAGCCTTAGAGCAACGCGATAATCCAAGCAACTAATTTGGATTTCTCATAGAAAGAACATCGGCCAAATTCTTTTCTATTTTGAACCCCAAAGTAGTTGATCGGACGCCATATGGCATGCCACACCACCCTAAGACTCAACCCTCCATGCTCATATAAACACATAACACGTGTAAGGTAATTCAATCACAAACCCATGTAAACACACAATTCATGTCGTGTAGTGGTGCCTAACCTCATCAAACAGGTAACATACTAAGGTCATCGTTACTTCCCACAGCTCATAGGTATTCGAACCTAGAGCTCTGATACCATTCTGTCACGCCCTGAACCCCGGGAACCCATGAACTAGCCCCAAACCATTCCTCTTAAGGATCATCATCTACGACTTTCATTCACCATAGAACTTGAGTTTCGATGATATAAAAATTTTCTTTAAACAACTATATTCTCGCGCATATCAAATTTACAACAAAGGCTTGAAATCTCAAAAGTTCATTTACAATTATAATATCTTTAATTACAATACTCTATTCCAATTTGTATACAATCATAATGCAAAAATATAAACAAACACAAAATCTTCCTTCTAGTCATTCCCAAAGCATCCCTTGCCCTTGTATCAACCCTGGTCTTCAGAACCTGAAATAGTTTGGTAAACATACGTGAGCCGAAGCTCGTAGGATATAGATTAACTCATAGGTGATGTATGATTTGTGAGGTGTGATGGGTGCAACCGAAGAAAAATACAAATTTTCACCAATTTATTATTCTTTCACATGCACACACCCATGCACACCGATTTGATCCCATTTATCCTTTCATATTATCCATATCATTATTATATTATCCGATTTTTCACAAAAATTGTGTCACATTATCGTTACCCGATTTATCACAAAACTGTATGACAATTAATGAACCGATATCGGGTGTAGCTTATAAAAATCCCTCCCTATTAATTTCCAATAGGCTACGCGAAACCATTGGGTAATAGATAGCTCTATAACTCACCACGATACAATACCACATTTTAGGGGCTAACCCGTGGGCATGTGGTTCCCATCTTGCGCAAGTTTTTGATCTTTCACCGTGGACCCGCCAGGCCAACTTAATTCACATCAATCCATACGGTTCATTATTTGTTCATTTTTCACAAAAAAAAAATGTGGAGTCTAACCCACAACTGGTTCCTCTTCCAATCATTTTTACACATTAACATTTCAATTCCAATTTCAACTTTTCCATTTCATTGTCAAGTCACATTCGGTTTTTATATTCAATCTCTCTTTTCAAATCAAATGCCTCATAGGTTCCAAGACACAACCTTTCAAGAATCATTTTTCTTTCATTAATCTCATAATGCACCAATAACACAAAATTGAATTCCTTTGAAATCATAAAGTGTGAAGAAAATGGAATGCACCCATCATATGCATATACATGTATATACTAGTTAAAATCCATGTTTTCTTTCTAACGCTCAAAATCTTAATGTTAACTATGTCACGACATAACCCACAATTATCTATATCCATACTTGTTCTTAAAACCTTAGTTACATGTCGAAAACCCATATTTATCGCAAACACAACCAAACGGTATGATACTTACATCCCAAACCAGGTGTAATAAAGTAGGTATATTCATAGCCCAAGGAATAGGAAATTTGAAGAAAAGGTTCAACATTGATGAAAATATACATTTTCAAAGCATTTAGCCAAAATCAGGTGAAAATGGTTAAAAACATTTGACATACCTTCACTATTTTAATCATAACGTTTTCTACGAAAAGAAGTTTCTTGTGAGAGTAGTTTTGTTGGAAAGAGGACTTTTTGGGCTTCAATTTGAGTACAAAAGCGACCCCATTCGGAGTCCGAATGACAGAGATATGATTAAAACAAGTTGGCCCTACGCAGCCAGTTCGCTCGAGCTGATGTCGGGCACTCAAGGGCCCAACTCTCTGCCAGTTGAGCGCTTGAGCGGACAGGCCTCCGCTCAAGCGCGTTGGCGCCCGAGAAAACCCCAGATTTTCCCCTGTTTTGAGTTTCCAGCTTCATTACCCATAAACCTTCATCAAATATGTCTCAAACCTCAATTTCTATCCCACAAACATTGGATTCAAGTTTCATATACCCTTATGCAATAATTTCTTAGAATCATGGTTTATCATTTCTTTAAAACCCTAATTTTCATGAGAACCCAACTCAACTAACACATAACTCTATCAATCCTTCAAACCATGCATGAAATCTAATATATTTTACTCATATAATCAAAATATCAACTCATATCAACACACACATATGAAAGAATCTAGATCCTACCTTGGATTGGCTCAAAAGTTTGAAATTCCTCCAATTTCTCCCTCCTAGGGTTTGGGTGTTTGGTGTTCTTGCCTCCTTGATGCTCCATCTTCCACCTCCTTGCTCCAAAGCTTAATTTCCATCCTTGGTGGCTCTCAATCTTGCTTCAACCCTTCAATTTCTATGGTGGAGGGTTAGGGTTTCTCATATGGGTTTGGGTTTCACTCTCTCTCTAAGAGGAAGAAGAAGAGGAGAGGAGAGGAGAAAAGAGGAGAAGAGAAATGGGTCTCTCTTTTCCATTCTCTTCACGTGGCACATATATATACACACACATTCAGTTAATAACCCACTCGCTTTAATACTCAAAGAAAACAAACTTACGGGACTGAATTTTGTTGACTGAAAAAGTAACTTGGATATAGCTTTAACTACCAATGATTTTCTTCAATACCAAAAAATGTGTCTATTTCAGAAAAAAGGTTCTTCCTTTAGGCTGAAAGGCATAAAGAAGAAAAACGTTTAGAAATAGGGATACACGATTTTTAGGGTAGTTAGTGGGCCACAGACTAGTGTGAAAAAGTTAAAAGAAAGATATTTTTACTACAACTAGACATGGCACTAGAAAAAGCTATGTCCAGTATTTCTCAGAAAGTAGAACAAACAGGATAATTTTTGTTCACTCGTGAAAAACATGTTTAGCGGTGTTATCTACCAATACCTGGTGTGTAGATACAGGAGCAACTAATCATGTCTGTAATTCATTGCAGGAGTTCTAGAAAACCCGACGACTTAGTGATTGAGAAATATACCAACATATAGGCAATAATACAAAGATAACAACAGTTGCAGTGGGAGATGTCACTCTTAGTTTTGGTAGAGATCAAATTTTAATATTGAGAGATTGTCTTTATGTGCCCTCTATTAGAAGGAACTTAGTTTTCATTTCTGGATTGGTTAAAGACGAATATTTAGTTTATTTTAATAACTCTGTGGTTATTAAAGATAATAAATGAGTTATCTGTTCTGGTACATTAGTAGATGATCTTTATGTTATTACTCCTATCTCTCCTATACTGCAACTAAATGAATTAAATAACATATTTAATTTACCATATAAGAAAAAGTTTTCTTCTTTAATGAACTAAACATTTCTTTGGCACTTACGCTTAGATCATATTAATCTAAAAAGGATAAACAAACTGGTAGAAGATGGACTTTTGAGTTCATTGGAAGTAGATGCACTTTAATCTGTAAATCTTGCTTAGAGGGAAAAATGACCAAGAGGCTCTTTTCGGTCAAAGGCTATAGAGCTAAAGAACCGTTGGAGTAGGTTTATTTTAATGTGTGCGGTCCTATGACAATTTGGCTTAGAGGTGGCTTTGAGGTGGCTTTGAGTACTTCGTCAATTTCATTGATGACCACTCAAGGCATGGATACATTTACCTGATGCATCGTAAGTCTGAATGCTTTGAAAAATTTAAAGAATTCAAGGCGGAGGCAGAGAAGCATCTTCGTAAATGTATCAAATCACTACAATCCTGTAGCGCCGCTGTCCCATTTTAATATAATCCTAATATATTTCCTGGAAACCAATCTGATATGAAATCCTTTTCTCTGATGACTCCATTTACAAACGCACCCAGCGAATCCAGCTCGAGCAGTCTCCTGACCGCTCGAGCAGTCAGGTACTCGAGAGCACCTTTCCCAAACTGTGAAAATCCTTTAAAGACTAGGAAAAACAACCATTTCTTCTTCATCTTGGAACATGAATTCAAACTCTTAAACAAGATCTTAAATACGCAAAGGAGCTTAAGACATCCTTCATTTCCATGAAAATTTAAATTGAAACCTCATTCACAAACTCACCATAAAAAATTTACTCAATAAACAATAAACGTCCGCACATGCATGCACAACATGACTATACGGCTCCGACGCCTTACAACACGGCATTCTAACCCTCAATTTCAATATTCCAAACTTTTAAAAATAAAAATATTACATCTTTACAATTCCATCTCTCAAAACTAACCATCCAAAGAAAAGATACATTCTCACAAACTACGTCAAGGATCCAACGGTCGTCATCTCAGTCTATGCTCTTCTTTCTGCTATCACCTGAAATGTTGTTAAGCAACATGAGCCGAAGCTCGTAGGAACAAGACTAACCTTGAATACATGCATGATATATGTGGATGGTTATGCAAGATGCACACATAAGTTCAATTAGTACATAGTGTTTGTTTCCCAAAATAATTCCCATTGCATAAGAAAGTTTTATATAAAAAGGATTTATTGATCCTTACTTCTTAGTTCCATGAAATCAATCAATTTATCATTCTTAATCAATCAAATACATTTCTGCTTCCCTTATCACCCAACACATTTTCACGTATCACAATCTTTTCATCTCTTTAATTAAGGTTTCACCCATCCAATCCCTCTATCATTTCCCATTAATTCATCACGTTTTCACCATTTTATTTCATTTCTAAATTAAGGTTTTTTCAATCCAATCATTTACAACGCACATAGCAACACAAGCTAACACACACACACACACACTTTGTGGGCACTTAGCACATTTGACCAACTCGTGGTTTAAAAAGATAGGTACCGGCGCCGGACGAGCGTATAGACTCTCGTAACATTACCTTCAGCTCGGCCACACAGGCCCCATGAGGTAACGGAACGTGCTATACCCCGACACGACTCGTCTATTCCCGATCACTAGCCGGCGGGCAGAGAACCCAACTACGTCCTTTCCCGGTCATTAGCCGGCGGGCAGAGAACCCAATAACGTCCTTTCCCGATTGCTAGCCGGCGGGCAGAGAACCCAATCTGCGCAGTTTTTTAGACTTTCACCGAGGAGTAACTCGGCCCAACCTTAACAATTCAAAACCGGTCCTTTTTAGCATTTCATAATACAACACACTCGCGTGAATCCAACCCAAACGGTTCCTCTCACCAAACCCATTCATTTCACAATTCCATTATTCACATCTCTACAATTCCCATTCATTACACAATTCCATTATTCTTGGGCTCAAAACCAAATCATTCATCACATAGCTCCAAATTTATAAATTTATTGGTTTTAGGGCTCAAACCCAAATTAATTATTTACATACATTCCCCAATTTACAAAATCATTGGTTTTATTCCATAAAACCTATAATTTATACTTGACACAACATATGCCACATAAATGTGTAGTAAAGGGTTGCAATAGATCATGATAATTCCCAATTTTATCATTAATTAAGTCAATTTCATCATATCAATTCTTTAAATCCGAAACCCCCAATTTCTCATGGTTTTAGCCCAAATTCCAAACCCAGGTTCCCATTTTTGTAATTTAACCCCCATAAATGACATTGTCAAGAAAAAAACATGTTAAACCCTTCATAGATTCAAGATTAAACCATCATTATCATGAAACTTCAATTTAGGGCTTTAAGAACATGTATTTCATGCTTTGTGTTCATAAATTGAAAGATACAACACATATCACAAAATTATTCCAGGAAGTCTTAGATCCTACCTTAGGGATGTTAGATCCACAAGAGAAATCCGCACACGAACTCCATCCACGAAGATCTTCAACCGTACGGTGAGAAAAGCTCCTCTAAAGCGGAGATTGGGCTTCCAACGCCAGAGCCACCGAGAGAAAGCCAAGAAAACTCACTTGGGGAAGCCAAACAAGCCCCAAGTAACTCTTAAACTCCAGCCTTAGCCCTTGCTCACACTCTAGAGAGAGAGAGGAAAGAAAAGAATGGGAAGAAAAGCCCCACGCGACCCTTTTAAAATATCTGCTCCGCGACAGTCCGCTCGAGCGGACCCCCACCGCTCTAGCGGTCACACCCCAGAAAACTTTCTGCCACTAGTCTGCTCGACCAGGCTCCCCACCGCTCGAGCGGTCAACACTGGAAGATACACCGAACATGAGCTGCTAAAATCGAATCTAACAACAAGCCAAAAGCCTCACAACGATGTTCTCCTACATAAATTCAACCTCAACCATCATTAACGAGCACATAAAAATACAAAATTTAATTCTCACACACATTCTTCACTCCCAAACGTCTTCTCCAGACATAACAAGTTCGCCTTTATTAATGCTTCAAAAATAACAAAGGTTCGGGTCGCTACAGATCCGACCGTGGTGGAAAATACCTCTTTGGAGAGTTTAAGGACTACTTATCATAAGAGGAAATTACATCCCAGCTGACTGCACCTAGCACTCCGCAACAGAATGGTGAAGCAGAAAGAAGGAATATGACTCTTATAAAAATGGTAACTTCAAACTCATTATGGACCGGGTTTCTTCAAACTCATTACCTTATACTCCTGCAGAATTATGGACCGGGTAGAAGCCTAATCTGAAACACATTCGGATTTGGGGCTATCCAACACATGTGCTAAAAGGAAACGTGGGTAAGTTGGTATCAAAGATAGAAGTCTATTTCTTTGTGGGGTAACCTGACCCACTTGAATTCACAGCATTATATTGTTTTAATCTCAAGAAATACCTTCGTGAATGCATCCCAAGTGCCTGTCACAGTGCTCTTAGCGAACTTCCACCATATGTGAGCACTCCTACTAAGCTGGAAGGTGGTACATATAACCCTCAGATGATCTTCCTCAATCTGAAGCGAATCCAGGATCCTAGTAACTAGCTCCAGCCATTCAGTGGCAAGCGTGGGATTGGGATCCCCAAAAAAGGTAGGAGGGTCCAAACGGCAAAACTGACGCATCGCAACTGTCGCCCTCAGCTCAGGTACACTCTCCCTACCCCTAGTGGCCTCAGCCAGTTACCGAATAGAGCCGACCATCTCATGCAACAGATCTACCTCTGCAACCAGTCCTTGGGGTGCATGAGCATCCCCGACATCTGGGACTGGAACGTCCCTTCGGCCAGAACCACGGCCACAGCCTCGACCTCGGCCTCGTCCTCCCCGCGTGGACATAACTCTATATGAAAGCAACGTAATATCATGCTATGTTAGGAAAACGCTGTAACACATGTAATCAAGCACACATACTTCCTCACAAGGTGATGTACCCTCTTTTCCATGGCTCATAGGTATTCGAACCTAGAGCTATGATACCAAGTTGCCATGCCCCAAACATCCGGGTCACGCGAAAGCCCACCAAAACACCCATTTAAGAAAATAAGTTTTACAGTTGGAAATCAAATATAACATCCAAAGAAAATTCCCATTGTTGAACTCTCATAAAACTGTAAACATGCAATCATATACATGAATAAGTATATCGCAAAAAAGGTGTACAAAACTCGCCTTCAGAAACAGGCATCACATGTTAAAGGTACATGTATAAAATAGGAGAAACTACATCTAGTCTTCCGTCTCAACGGGCATCTAGGTCATCTCCTCACGTCCACTTGACAAACTTTCAGAAAAACCTTCCACATGAGCCGAAGCCCTATAGAAACAGACTATAAAGTTGTAAAGCAGGATATGCAATCATATGGTGGGAGCTAGCTCGACTACAAAAGCCAACACAATTTTCTCACAAAAACCACAAGTTTTCCATCCGAAAACTATCATTTTCATCGTTGAAACTATGCATATAAACCTGAGAGTTACCATGCCACAATTAAGGAAAAGCAGTAAAAAAACATTCTCAACTCGGGAGGCCAGCTAGATAATAACATTCTTCTGCCCATTATCCTAGTCCTGAACCACTGGAGGTCAGCTAGATAATGACAAGTTCTATACGGAGTTACGATAATGTAAAACTTAGTTTACGGGATTGCCCCCGAAGGTACTAAGCACCTGATAACCACTTAGTTTACGGGACCACAACCCGAGGGCACTAAGGACCTAACCACCTCGTTTACGGAGACTAACCTGAAGGACCGTAGGTACCTACGCTGTGCACGTTTTTGGACTTTCACCATGGAGCAATGGAAGCCCAATCATAAACCTGTTGTCCCGGTACATCTATGGATAAACATTTCAAATCAACCCACATGCAGATATACAACTCATATATATATATATATATATATATATATGAGATCCAATCCATGAACCATGGAGATCAAACAAAAACATGTAAACACATATTTCATCAAAACGTTTTAGAAGTTGAGACTCAACCCCACGGGCTAGCTCCAAACCTTCAATAAACACGTTTTTCCACAACTCCGTTTTCAAACCATCGTTTGAAAACCCCTGATACCCCTTTGAAACCATTAAATTTCATGAAAAACCTTTGACAAACATTACACGAGGGAGTGGGGGAACCCAAAACCATTTGAAACAACATCCAAGCCCCATCACAGGACCTCAGTCGACTGGCCTAAGCTCCCAGTCGACTGGAAACCCCCCCGTAAAGTTAAGAACGAAAACTGTAGAAACTTTAGTCGATTGACCCCAAGGTTCAGTCGACTTAATCCAAGGGTCCAGTGGACTGAACATGCCCAAAAAATGTTTTGTGCTATGGGTTTGATTGTTTTTTGTTCCAAACCTCAAAATTAAGCCTCCAAACTTCTATTTTTGATACCCACAAGGATATGTAAGCCCAAGCTTACCATAGAGCCATAAAAGAAACCCTCAAAACACAGTTAGATCCACCCAAACGCCGAAAATTAGTTTAAACCCAAAACTGGATCTAAAACACCAATCACTTTTCATGCATTTTTAAACGGTAAAACATCGTAAGATTACATATAACACCCTCTAACAGTTATGCAGTCTAGGATCCTACCTCGGTGAGTTCAAAACTCGACGTCTCGATCCACGTGTAAAATCGAGCTTCATCAGAATCAAATTCTGGCTGGATGGATGCGTAGCCCTTGATGCCAACACCAAGGATCAGCAGTTGGTTTATCAAAAACCAAGCCTCAGGCCCCCGAAAAGTTAGAGAGAAGGCAGAGAGAATATGTAAAAAACTTAGGAGTTAAGTTTTTAAAATATATTTTTAGAAAATATATAAGTTTCGATATTTATAGGTCTCCAAAATATCTTTTTTTTTTATTTTTGAAATTTGCTCGGCAACTCTCTACAACCCCGGGAACCAACCCCGCATGCTCAGATAAACATAAACATGCATCAAAATGAGTAAATCATACACCGAAGACATATATATGCAAAACACATCATATATACAAATAAATCTAAAAAAGAGACGGGTCTAGGTCTCACAACTCTCCCTCCCTTAAGGAATTTTGCCCCCAAAATTCACTACAAGGTCACAAAAGAAAAAGCCTCGGGTATCTCGCACGTATCTCAGACTCCAGCTCCCATGTAGCCTCTTCAACCCCGTGATGAAGCCATAAGACCTTGACATAAGCAATGGTTCTGTCCCGCAACAGTCGCTCCTTTGTGTCAAGAATCCTCACTGGACGCTCCTCATAGGTGGCATCCTCCTCAACCCGCTGCTCAGCCCAATCTGTCACATGTGAATGGTCAGGCTCGTACCTCTGAAGCGTAGAAACGTGAAACACATCGTGCATAGATGCTAACTGAGGTGCTAAAGCCATACAGTAAGTAACCTCTCTAACCTTGTCTAGGATCTCAAATGGTCTAATGAAGCGCGGTGATAGCATCCCGATACGACTAAACCTCATCAAACCTCTACGTGGTGAGATGTTCAGGAACCCATGATCCCCCACTGCAAACTCCAAAGGTCACCTCCTTTGATCTGCATAACTCTTTTGGCAACTTTGCGCTATCAATAGGCGCTGGCGTATCACAATAACCTTCTCTGTCGTCTCCCTCACCATGTCTGGTCCCAAGACTATGGTCTCTTCCACATTTGTCCATACAAAGCCTCATACAGTGCCATCCCAATACTAGACTAATAGCTATTGTTGTATGCAAACTCTACTAAAGGTAGATGATCCTCCCACGAACCTCTGAAGTCAAGGACACAAGCTCTCAGCATATCCTCTAGAATCTGTATAGTCCTCTCTGACTGGCCATCCGTCTGGGGGTGAAAAGCAGTATTAAACATCAAGTTTATCCCCAAGGCCTCCTGAAGACTCTGCTAAAAACATGATGTGAAGCGCGGGTCTCTATCCGAGACAATGGACACTGGCACCCCATGCAACCTGATTATCTCTCGGACATACAACTGACTCAGTCTCTCCACTGAATCCTTCACTCGGATGGGAAGAAAGTGTGCAGACTTCGTCAACCTATCAACCATAACCCACACGGCGTTGTGTCCCCTAGGTGGCCGAGGAAGTTCTGACACAAAGTCCATCGTGACGTGCTCCCACTTCCACTCTGATATGGGCAATGACTGTAGCAACCCTGCAGGCCGCTAATGCTCCGCCTTTACCTGCTGACAGGTGAGACATCAGGAAACAAACTGGATCAGATCTTGCTTCATCCCTGTCCAAAAGAACTGACGACGTAAGTCATAATACATCTTTGTGCCTCTAGGATGCATAGCAAGACGAGAATGATGACACTCGTGCAACAACTCATCTCGACAAGACTCTGGCACAAACAACCTGCCTGCCAACCTTAAACTATGATTAGTACCCACAATCCATCCTACTGTATCCTCGCCACTAGCAACGCGGTCTCGTATCATCTGAGCCTCTTGGTCCACCTGCTGGACCTCTAACACATGTGCTATCAATGCTGGTCGGGTAACTACAGAAAATAAGGTGGCACCCGTCTCAATCTCCCTGAGGCACAAATCAAACTCCCCAACATCTGCAAGCACGTCCAACTCACGTATAGCTACAAAAGCTCATGATCTATGAGATCTCCTACTGAGAGCGTCAGCCACCACGTTGGCCTTCCCAGGATGATACTGCAAATCAAAGTCGTAATCCTCTAACAACTCCATCCACCGTCGCTGGCGCAAGTTCAGGTCTTTCTGTGAAAACAAGTATTTCAGACTCTTGTGATCGGAGAAGACCTCGAAATGCTCACCATACAGATAGTGACGCCACGTCTTCAAAGTGAAGACCATGGCTGCCAACTCCAAATCATGCGTAGGATAGTTCCTCTCATGCATCTCAAGCTACTGGGAACTGTAGGGTACAACCTTCCCTCCCTGCATCAAAACACATCCCACGCTGTCGTGTGAAGCGTCACAGTATACAGTATAACCCAAACCTTGCTCTGGAATGATCAAAACTGGCAAGCTGGTCAACCTCATCTTCAGCTCTCAGAAAGCTGACTCACAGGTCTCACTCCAGGCAAACACAACTCCCTTCCGAGTTAGACACGTCATCGGTGCAGCAAGTCTAGCAAAGTCCTTCACGAACCGTCTGTAGTAACCTGCTAAGCCCAAAAACTTACGTATCTCAAAGAAACTTTTCAATCGCTCCCAACCGGTCACAGCACCAGTCTTTGACGAATCCACTGATACCCCATCTGTTGACACCACGTGTCCCAAAAATTTCACCTCGAACATCTAAAATTCACACGTCTCGTACTTCGTGTACAAGCGGTGCTCTCTCAAAGTCTGTAGTATGATCCGCAGGTGATCCTCATGTGCCTCCCTAGTGAGTGAATATATCAGAATATCATCCACAAACACTACCACAAAACTGTCTAGGTAAGGATGGAAGATCCGATTCATCAAACCCATGAACGTAGCTGGTGCGTTCGTCAGACCGAACGGCATAACTAAAACCTTATAGTGACCATAGCGAGCCCTAAAGGCGGTCTTCGCTATGTCCTTGTCCCTAATTCTCAACTGATGATATCCTGATCTCAAGTATATCTTTGAGAAACAAGTCGTCTATCCTCGGCATCAGATACTTGTTCTTCACTGTCACCTGGTTCAGTTTCCTATAATCAATACACAGACGCAAAGATCCATCCTTCTTCTTTACAAAAAGAGCAGGAGCTCCCCACGACGAAGTACTAGGACGTATAAACCCCTTGTCTAGTAACTCCTGTAACTGCACATTGAGTTCACGCAACTCAGCTGGTGCAAAGCGATAGAACGGTATAGATATGGGAGCAGCTCCGGGAACTAGATCAATAGAGAACTCCACCTCACGGCTCGGCGGTAACACGTACAAATTATCAGGAAAGACATCCGAATCATCGCACACCACCGGAGAGAACTTTCTACGAACTCCAACCTCCTCATCCAACATGAGAGCTGAGAAAAAGAAACTCAGGTTGCCCTGGTTCCGCATAACACCTGGCATAGACCTCAAACCCTCCTCCCAGTCTCTTACAAAACAAAAACAATCTCCTACCGGTGTACAAATCGTCACCATCCGTCGATCGTAATCGATAAAGGCACGATAGGTGGTCAGCCAGTCCATCCCTAGGAAGACATCAAATGCAGTCATGTCTAGAATAACAAGGTCAAACTCTAAGCAACGACTGGCGACCTCGAACACGCAGGATCTGTAGACAAGGCCTAACTTCACACTCCCACTCACCGGGGTCTCTACACACAAGGTACTACCCAATCGGTCCATCTCTAACCCCAAAGCAGATGCAAAAGAAGTAGATATAAACGAACGTGATGCTCTAGTGTCGATAAGAACACTGGCCCATGATCTGAAGACTAGAAGAGTACCTCTGATTACGGAGGTGGTAGCAGCAGCATCGGAACCAACCGGTGCTCTAGAAGAACTGAGCTATGCAAAGACGTAAGCTCTGGCTGATCCACTACGGTCCTGCACTGTTGACTACCTGCTCGACTGCACTAAAGCTCCTCCCTCTGCAAAATGGGACGTATGAGCTCTAGGCTGCGAATACATCTGTCTCCCCTAGCCTGATGAAACTGCTGGTGCTCCTGCTATGCTCTGAATGCTCCCACCCTGAGGACAGTTCCTCTGGATATGTCCAGGCTGCTCACACTCAAAACAAACCACTGGCCCCCTTCCTTGAGCCTGCGACTGTGACTGTTCCTGAACAGGCATGGGACTACGGCACTCTGCTGTGCGGTGTCCTGGCCGCTGGCATCTATGATAAAGTGTCGTCTGATATGACCGTCCCGTTGAGGCTACAGGAGGCATAGATGCAGAAGGTTGGGGTGGATACGACCCCACTAGATGCGAACTCTGACCAAACGTCCAACGATGCTTATCCTTGCGTCCCTTGAACTATGTGCGTCCCCCATCTGACTGACCCCTACTGTCCCTACCTCTATACATCTCGTTCAGAGTATCCTCCACTTTCATAGCAGTCTCCACTAACTCTGTAAAAACCTACAGCGTCAGTGCTGCTACCCTACCTCGAACAGCGGGCCTGAAACCCCTCTCGAACTGCTTTGCACGAAATTCGTCAGTAAGCATAACTCCTGCGCAAATCTGGATAGGCTAGTAAACTCAACCTCATACTCAAGAACTATCATCGTCCCCTGCGTCAGAAACAGGAAGTCCTCTCTGTAACGATCCCTCAGAGTTGCTGAAAAATATTTCTCCCGAAATACCTTCGTGAATGCAACCCAGGTGCCTGCCACTGTGGTCTTGGCAAACTTTCACCACATGTGAGCACTCCCTCTCAGCTGGAAGGCGGCACATATAACCGTCAGATGATCTTCCTCAATCTGAAGCGAATCCAAGATCCGGGTAACCAGCTCCAGCCACTCAGTGGCAACCGTGGGATTGGGATCCCCATAAAAGGTAGGAGGGTCCAAACGGTGAAACTCACGCATCACAACTGTCGCCCTTGGCTTAGGTACACTCTCCCTACAGGGCCCTAGTGGCCTCAGTAAGTTACCGGATGGAGCTGACCATCTCACGTAGCAGATCTCCCTCAAGCACACATATTTTCTCACAAGGTGATGTACCCTCTTTCCCATGTCTCATAGGTATTCGAACCCAGAGCTCGAATACTAAGTTGTCACACCCTAAACATCCGGGTCACGCGAAAGCCCACCAAAACACCCATTTAAGAAAATAGGTTTTACAATTGGAAATCAAATATAACATCTGAAGAAAATTTCCACAGCTGAACTCTCATAAAACTGTAAACATGCATTCTCATACATGAATAAGTATATCGCCAAAAAGGCGTACAAAACTCGCGTTTAGAAACATGCATCACATGTTAAAGGTACATGTACAAAACATGACAAACTACATCTAGTCTTCTGTCTCAATGGGCATCTAGGTCATCTCCTCACGTCCACCTAAATTTTTTTATAGAAAAACCCACCACATGAGCCGGTCTCGACCTCGGTCACAGAACCACGGCCACAGCCTCGACCTCGGTCTCGTCCTCCCCGCGTGGACATAACTCTATATGAAAGCAACGTAATATCATGCTATGTTAGGAAAACGCTGTAACACATGTAATCAAGCACACATACTTCCTCACAAGGTGATGTACCCTCTTTCCCATGGCTCATAGGTATTCGAACCTAGAGCTATGATACCAAGTTGCCATGCCCCAAACATTCGGGTCACGCGAAAGCCCACCAAAACACCCATTTAAGAAAATAAGTTTTACAGTTGGAAATCAAATATAACATCTGAAGAAAATTCCCATTGTTGAACTCTCATAAAACTGTAAACATGCAATCATATACATGAATAAGTATATCGCCAAAAAGGCGTACAAAACTCGCCTTCAGAAACAGGCATCACATGTTAAAGGTACATGTATAAAATAGGAGAAACTACATCTAGTCTTCCGTCTCAACGGGCATCTAGGTCATCTCCTCACGTCCACTTAACAAACTTTCAGAAAAATCCTCCACGTGAGCCGAAGCCCAATAGAAACAGACTATAAAGCTGTAAAGAAGGATATGCAATCATATGGTTGGAGCTAGCTAGACAACAAAAGCCAACACGGTTTTCTCACAAAAACCACAAGTTTTCCATCTGAAAGCTATCATTTTCATCGTTGAAACTATGCATATAAACCTGAGAGTTACCATGCCATAATTAAGAGAAAGCAGTAAAAAAACATTCTCCACTCGGGACAACAATCAACCGAGGAGACAAGATAAATGAGATCCTATGTACCGACTCTGCCATACCCGACAAGGTAACCGCTATAGACT
>JAOTRH010048156.1:0-19582 GCA_034768845.1 Heliamphora exappendiculata | reverse complement strand
TTTTGGCTAAGGTGTCAACTATGATTGTTCAAAATATGTTAACACTTTCATTTTGAAAATATAAAATATTATCCATTAAAAAACATTTATTCTTAGAAAATAAATTATGAAAATCATCAAAATCAAATTAAAGAGCCCTTGGACTAACACATTTTAAGGCTCAAAGTTCGCGGTCGTGAGTAACAATGTCACTACCACAAATATGTTAATGCTTTAAAGTCACGACCGCTACATTGATAGTTGTAACCGTAATATTTCATTATGTTGTTTACTGAATTTTAAAATTATAGTGAGTTAGGTGTGAGCATGCGATGTGTAAAATAGCATTCTAATTTATTTTTTGTTGGTTTTAACAGAAATGATGATTAAAAAGGTTTTAAGTAGAAATGGAGAACATGCGATTAATAAACTTAAAACAATGAATCGAACCAAATTTTAGCCTTTTCATGGGAGATAGAAGGTGTGGAAAGACAAATGCTATAATTTTTATTATTACATCTGTTAAATGATGATCTAGGCATAACCTAAAGGCGAAAATGGAATACTCACACGTCTATCCTTTAATCATCAGGAATGATTTTGGTATTTTGAGAGTAGGAGGTGAAGCTGGAGGTGTAGTACACAAGTTCAAGTTAATGATTTGATAACATTCCAGTAGTAGAAAATCTCTTGCTCATTCAAAACGACCCAGAAGGGTTTGAATTTATAGGCTATGGGCATGGGACGATGCACTTTAGCATGCTAACGCGTGAGGGGAATAAAAGGTTTTACTATCAGGCACAAGATTGCAGCCGAAATGAACAAATGTGGCGTTCGCAAAGAAATTTAAGATTTTATGGAAAGCTTGTTGCGGTTGTGCCAATGGAGATTGCGATTGTCATGATCAATGGGGCAACCGCTACATATTTAGGATTTGAAAGTTACGACCGTGGAAACAAAGGTTGCGACTTGAAGGTTTGTAGGGGTTTTCCTGGTGTGTTGAGTCAAAATATCTCCTCGGTCATTAATTGAAAACTTTTTGAGTACTATTTTCCTTACTTTTCATCATCGAATTTACTCAGATAAACCTAAGATCTAACTAGGTCAAATTAGGCTGTCTACAGCAGGTCCTTAAAACCCATGACTTGATTCGGTCGTAATTTTTAGAGCTTTATACTATTCGTCTCTCTTTCTTGTGACCTCTTGACTTTTGACTTAAACTTGTGGAGGATGAGCTTGTTCAACCATTTTATTAGATAGGAAAACTTACATCTTAGGGCGTGGGTGTCGTATTGCTATTTCATGAATTTTGGAGCATGACACGAGTGCTTTCGAGCACTTGGTTATGAAAAGTTATGCTTGAATGTTTCGCTAGGGCAATGCTATCGCTAGTCATTGTTACTATGTGCTCAGATGCTTATCATGCTTTACACATTCCAACATCTTTTACATTCTCCTCTTCTAGGCAAAATCAAGGAAGAAAATCGCGCACCTCTCTATTTTTTTTGAGATCTATCGAGACATGACGGCTCTAGAATTGAGGCGCATCTTTTAAAAACCAAAATATAACTTACCATTTTTTAAAGGAAAGCAATTTTAGCTTATGATGTAAAATATTTTACTAAAAAAATAATTTACTCAATATTTGTTAAAAAATAGATATAATTTTTACTAAAATTCGTTTTACACATAAAAACAAACGAAGCTTTAGATTACATTAAATATTTTACTTAAATTTTTTTTTCACACAATCCAAGTATTAGGACAAATTTAAAATACAGAATTAATTGCTATTAGGACAAATTTAAAATACAAAATTAATTACAAATGACTAATTCTTTATCAATAAAAACATATTTTATTTAAAAATAAAAATAAAAATTACACATTTAATTACCCAAAAAAAATTACACATACTTTTATGAGCAAAAATCATGAATCTGTAATTATTCTGTGATTGAAATGTGGGTACATTTTCGCGTGCAAAGCACATTAACACTTGACTCAAACCTTCTCCAGCCTTAACACTCTGCGTGCTCTCTCTCTCTCTCTGTTGATTGTTGGTTGGATACTTGGTTTGATAATTGTATAATCCAAGTATTTTATTAACACTCTCTAGAATTGTTGTCAACTTCTTTGATTTTTCTCTGAATGAGAAAAAATCTGTAATTCTATCCAAACAATTCTCCGATGGTGATGCGTAGCTTACTTTAGCACGAGAATTCTTGAAAAGCTTCATCTGAATTGCTCTCAGATACCGATTTAACTGTTTTTTCACTTGCGCAACACAAGTAATCTTATTAAATTCCCTCAACATTTCTTGTCCTGGTTTTGATTTTTTCTTTTTTGAAGCGATCTTCTGTATGGCTTACATACCTCCACACAAGCGGCACTCGAAAGATTCAGATAGGCCATCCCCAACGCCAGAGTTGCTCATTCCTCAATTCCACAAAAAACTGAATGTTAGGTCATCTGGGTCTAGTGGGGAAAGAGGGAAGGACAAACATTTTTTGAAGGGTGGGAAAATTATATATGCAAATGATGCAATATCCAGATGGTTTACTGTTTGTTTGGCAGATGATTGCCACTTTCCTTCTTCTACTCGCCTCGAGCCGATTTCGTTGGTATCCTTTGAGCAGAAATCAGGAGAACCACCTCTGATTTTGGTGTTGGACAGTCATCTAACAGGTGTTTGGATAAATTCTTGGGAGAATAAATTTCAAATGGCATGTTACTTTTGTTGTTCTAATTAGTATCAAGTATTTAGAGGAATTCAATTTATGTTTTTCCTGTTGCTTGTTGTTTCAGAGAGTAAGGAAGTCAAGGGAGATGTTCTGAAAAGTCCATGGGAATCTGTAGCTGAAAATGTGCAGGAAGACCTGCTTTCTTCTTTCCAAAATCTGAGGGAAATAATGTAGTGCCAGGAATTACAAGAAGTAAAGCCAACTCTAGTTGCTAGGTTTGGCAAAATTCTTTTTCATAGGTTAGTGCTTTCACTCTGAAGATCATTTAGGACGCAATGATGAATTGTGGGCATGCCCCGACAATTTATGTCTAAATTTGTGAACAATAGCACCAAGCCTAATCTCTAACAAGGCCGATCATGTGTACCCCGTAACTATAAAGTTACGAGGTTCGAAAATTGGCTCAATGAAGAGGGCTTCTAAATCTTGAAGCGTTTGGAATAAAAGACGGACTGAAATGTTGATGAAATGAAATATACTAGATATTGTATTAAATGGGAATTGAAAGAATACTCCAGCGTGTTTAAAGTACAAGGAAACAATTACTGAACTTGAAAGGAAAATTATAGATACGAAATGAAAGGGTGCGTAAGATAACCAAAGCCGGGGTGGATTTGATGATTTGGAATAAAAGAGGGACTGAAATGTCGATGAAAAGAAATAAACTAGATATTGTATTAAATGGGAATTGAAAGAATACTCGAGCGTGTTTAAAGTACAAGGAAACAATTACTGAACTTAAAAGGAAAATTACAGATACGAAATGAAAAGGTACGCAAGATAACCAAAGCCGGGGTGGATTTGATGATATGTTGATGTGTGTTCCCCCTCTGTCACTTGACCTTATAGCGTTCCAAAGAACCATCAGAATGAGTTTTAATTTTGTAAATCCACTTATATCCAATAAGGTTTTTATCGGCAAGCATGGAACTAAATCCTAAGTATGAGTCTTTTGAAGAGAATTTAATTCTTTGTGCATGGCATTGATCCAGTTTGGATCAGTATAGGCTTTCTTATAGGACTGAGGCTCAAAATAAGTATGAATAGAAGATAAAAAGGTATGATAAGAGGATGAAAAGCAGGTATTAGAAAAATCAAATCTTACCGGCGGAGTATGAGCATGCAAAGGATAGCGCCGTTCAGGGGGATCAGAATCCACAGAGACACGTGGAATTGTGTCGGAACTAGTGGATATGTGTTGAGAAGAGGGAGGAAGCCTACAAGAATAGATTAATGGGAGAGACGAAACAGGGGAAGGACGAGACTGAGAAGGAAGTTCAAAAATGTCAAGAGTACAAGTAAACTCATCGGAAGGCATATCATTCAGGAAAGTATCAATAACAATTAGATCCTCTTTAGGAAGAGGGGCATATTTGGATGGTAGAATAAAATATGAGAGATGCTCAAGAAACACAACATGACGAGAGACGTAAATGCATTTAGATATAGGATCATAACACCCATATCCTTTTTGTTGAATACTATAACCCAAGAAGACACAAAGAACGGAACGAGCACTAAGTTTATTCCGCTCTCTTTTGGGAAGAAGGACAAAGTAAACACAACAAAAAACACGTAACAAAGAGTAATTGGGAGGGTGACCCATTAAGGAGAAATGCTAGAAAGAAGAGGTGTAGGCATGCGATTAAAAAGATACACAATAGTAGAAAGTGCTTCTCCCTAGAAAGTGGCAAGGACAGATGATGAAAGAAGGGAGCGAGCTGTGTCAAGAATGTGCCAATGTTTTTTTTAAGCTTTAGCATTTTGTGCAGAAGTGTTGGAACATGAAGATTAATGAATAGTGCCAGATGTAGCTAAAAAGTCAGTGAATTCGGTAAGAAAATATTCTCCACCCAAATTAGAACGGAGGGTCTTGATAGTTGTAGAAAATTATGTGTGAACTATAGAATGAAATGTGCGATAAATACGGAAGAAATATGATTTGTGAGACATCAAATACACCCAACAAAACCGACTATAATCATTAATGAAGAAGATATAATACACTGACTCACCTTTTGTTGCAATGGGAGAAGGATCCCGCATATCAGTATGAACAAGGGAGAAAGGAGATGTAGAGAGCGAAGTGCTTTTAGGAAATGGTAGAGCTGACATTTTTGCAAATTTATAACTACTGCATTCAGAAATGTCGCTGTCAGACACTTTACCCAAGCAATCAGATATAACTAACTGTTTTAAGCATTCACTAGACAGATGACCTAACTGAGAATGCCAAAGGTAAAAAGGAGAAGAATGTTGATTTAAATAAAAAGAAGATAAAGCTGTAGAGGAGGAACCTAAAGGGAGATGCAAACTTTCCAACACGTATAAATCACCAATCCTACGCCCAGTCCCAACCTGTTTTTGGGATGTCTGATCCTGAACAACACAACCAACAGAAGAAAATACAACGTCAAAACCAGAGTCAGAAAACTGACTAATAGATAACAAACTAATAGTCAACTTGGAAACATAAAAGGCATTAGGTATGGATAACGAAGTGGATGAAGAAGGAATAACATAACTAATAAAAACAACCTGCATAGAAGTACCATTGGCAGTAGAAATAGAAATTGGAAAATAGGAGGAAGTATAATGAATTAGACTGGACAAATCAGGTGTCATTTGATGAGAAGAACCAGAATCAAATATCCAAGTAGTGGGAGAAATACCAGTGAGATAAGCACTATGCAAACCTGAAGAGAATGTAGGCATAGCAGATGCATGAGATTGGAGCCCAAAGGATACCTACATGATCTGTGGTATGAAACTGTTCAAAAAGAGAATGCACTAAAGAGATTGGAGCACCACTGAAAGGCGAGAAAACCCAAATCACATGCCAAAATTCGTATCTAAATTCTCAAGTCAAAAGAAAAACTCATGCCCATTGTGAAGAATTCCCACGCAATCTGGTACTATAGCTTGCAATTTGATCATTCAACAAGTTAGAGAACACAAATACTAAAGTTTCATAGCGATGAATCAAAATATCATGAGCCAAATAGATTTTGCAAACAAACCAATGTCCAAAATAACCAGAACCAAATGGACCAAATCTGTTGCACACCGAGTAGTGATGAAAATCCAAAATAGAGAATCAACAGTACATGCTACGTACCAAACAAGGAATTGATTACCTAACATTGTAAGTAAGACGTTCAAATTATTATTGCATAGTTAATAGCATCCCCGCAAGAAGAGATAGAGTGCCGCAAGTATACCGGTGAGGACGAGAGAGAGCGCTACAAATATTCCGGCGAGGTCGCCGGCGTTGGTGGAGAGGTCCGGCGAGGTCGCCGGCAGTTAAAGAGCCTCGGTTGAGGTTTTTCGAGGGCAAAGGGTTGCTGATCTAGGGTCTTAAATGTCTGCAAAAAGGATTGGCGTGCAAATCTAGGGTTTCTGAGGTCAGCAGTGTTGGTGGTTGTCACAAATGGCTTCAACTAGGGTTTTCGGCAGCGTCGGTGGCTTCGGCTAGGGCTTTCGGCGCTCTTGGCGTGCAGATCTAGGGTTTCTGAGGTCGGCGGTGCTGGTGGTTGTCACAAATGGCTTCAACTAGGGTTTTCGACAGTGCTGGTGGCTTCGGCTAGGGTTTTCAGCGGTGCTAGTGGCTTTGGCTAGGGTTTTTGACGATGTTGGTGGCTTTGGCTAAGGTCTTGACGGTCAACGGCGCAAAAGAGAGCTTGCAAAGGAAGACAAATCGTGATACCAAGAAGAAGACGACAACTGCGCCTGAGGGAAAGGAGGTCGGCGGCGCCAGAGAGAAGGGAGGTTGGTGGCGGATTAAGGTTTGGAAACTTGTTCTGATACTATGATAGCAAACAAAGTAAAGACTACTATTATTGCATATTGAGCCAAAAGATTTGATTTATAATAAAAGAATACATCAAATATATAGGTTATAGAAATCCTAATAATGGTAATAGGCTAACTAGGAAACTAAGTCATAGTAGTCTTTACTTTGTTAGCAATAATGGAAAAATATCAATAATGATGATAGTATATTCTGACAATCTCAATAATAATAGTATATTCTGGCAATCTCAGTAATGGAAAAATATCTTGATAATATATTTTCACAGTAGCAACTTGGTGTTAGCAAAATGTTTTTTTTTTCTTTTACTTTTGGTTTCGATCACCCTTTCAGTTTAGAAATTCAATATATTATTCACTTGTTGATTTAATTTACCTAGGATTGCTGTGAAATTCACTATATTATTTGTTATTTATTGCAAGGGTAATATGGTAAATTTATAAGTTTAATCCAATCCTATCTATACAAATCAAACATATACTGATCTAGTCCATTACTCAATCCCATGCAAATCAAACATATTGTAACTAATACCATCGCATTACTTATTCCACCTCATTCACAATCCTCACGCTAATTCCACTTCATTGTTAATCCTACCCCACTTATATCAGTTATCAAACGAGGCCATTAGGGACTACCTATATATGATTACTTCTTCTCTTATCATGTCACATGGCATTTTTTCCATTTTAGGACCAAACAATGCTCCCCTCAAAGAGCCTTTTTGAATTTAAAAAGGCTCTTTTGGATAAGAACCCCATGTAAGGATAGAAAATCCTCATTAAAAACCCCGATGAGAACCAAGTGGCCTTTGGCCCAATGGTATAGGTGTTACCCTCCCAAATGGGAGGTTGGGAGTTCAAATTTTGCTAAGTGTAAGGAATGCGAGTTGTGGGTGTGTGAGTATTTTTCGATTAAAAAAAAAACCCGATGAGAGAGGTGGAATTCTCGGGAGAGAGAAATGTTGAGAATAAAGGAAAAAATCCCTCTTGGGAAATTGTTCGGATGGGCCTCAGGTCATGTGAAGAATGCCTTTTTTCACGGTGATTTGGAGGAAGAGGTTTATATGGAGAAACCACCCGGCTTTGTTGCTCAGGGGGAGTCCCCTAATCATGTATGTCGATTAAAGCGCTCCTTATATGGTCTGAAGCAGTCTCCTAGGGCCTGCTTTGGCCGTTTCAGTTCTATAGTACAGGAGTTTGGTCTTCAGTAATCAGCAAAGGATCATACTGTATTCTTTCGTCATACCTCAGCTGGATGCATATTACTCGTCGTCCATATGGATGAAATTTTTATTACTGGTAGTGACAGTAGAGGGATTGCTGAGCTTGAATCATTCATGGGCACCAAGTTTTAGGCGAAAGATCTTGGTGAACTTCAGTATTTCTTGGGCATTGAAGTAATCCGAAATAAGAAAGGTGTGCTCATTTCTCAGCGAAAATATGTTATTGACATTCTGGAGCATGCAGGATATTTGAATGCTAAATGAGTGGACTCCTTTATGGAGACTAATGTCAAACTAGAACCGAAGGAAGGAGTGTCTCTTTCTGATCCTGGCCAGTATTGTTGTACAGTGAGACAACTGAATTATCTTACAACGATAACTCATCCAGATATTGCTTATCCAGTGAGTGTAGTCCGTCAGTTTTTGTCTGATCCTTGTATTCCTCATTGGCAAGCGGTGTTATGCATCCTTCGGTACTTGCACAAAAATTCGGGGAAGGGCATCCAATTTTCTGATCATAGCCATGTGGGCATGGAAAGACACTCTAATGCAGATTAGGCTGGATGCAGTTTTGACAAGAGATCAACATCTGGTTACTCTATATTTGTTGGTGGCAATTTGGTTTCCTGGAAGAGCAAGAAGCAGACTGTGGTATCCAGGTTTAGTGCTGAGACTAAATATCGGGCTATGGTTCTAGCTACTGCTGAAATTATGTGGCTTCAGTAGATTTTGACAGAGTTACACTTCCCTCTTAGAGGATCGACCTGACTTTGGGTTGATAATGCATCTGCTATCTATATTGCCACTAATCCCGTCTTTCATGAGAGGACGAAGTATATCGAAGTTGATTGCTATTTTATCCGTGAGGAATATCATAAAGGCGTTGTTAACTTTGGCTCTATTTCTACTGGCCAACAGGTGGTAGATATTTTCACCAAGGCATTACCGAGTCTGCGTGTCTCATATTTATGTAACAAGCTGGACATGGTTGATATATATGCTCCAGCTTGAGGGGGTGTTAGTAGTAGTTTATTATTATTATTAGTATTACTATTATTATTATTATTGTGTGTGTGTTATTACATGGTTGTAATGGTGTTTCTTTTTTCTAATATAAATAAATGTGCTCGCTTATCCAGTTGGATACGGCTCCTTATTATTTTATTTCTTCTAACATAATACAAATGCCAATTGTTCAGTAACAGTCAGAGTGCTATACATCTGGCGAAGAACTTGGCGTTTCATTTAAGAACCAAACATATAGACATCAAGTATCACTTTATCTCGTCTCAATTAAAAGAGGGGCATTTTGATCTGGAGAAAGTTCACACGAGTAAGAATCCTGTAGATATGTTCACTAAAGTGGTGATGGTGGAGAAGCTGAAAACATGTTTAGCTTTGGTCGGCCTTTAAGCTTAGAAGATGGGATAACGACTCACACATGTTCACTTATTCGATTTGAGGAGACGACGCTTTTCGAGTATTGGAAAACTTGGAGTGGTTTTTACTTCAAGTCGGTGATTGTTGAGAATGAAGGAAATAATCGCCATGGGAGAAACCGTTCGGACGAGGTCTCTGGCTGTTTGGACAGGATGAGGATGATTGTGAAGGAACGGTTACTGCACAAAACCGTTTGGACGGATCCTCAGGTAGTTTGCACGGAATTAGGCAGCAGGCAAATTTTTGGTCTCCGTTAAAGCGAGCCAAGATGGTAGTCAATTCTGTTCAGACGGTTCGCGGCGGAACAGTTACGCGTTTTGCCATATTTTTGTGTTTTTTAGCAGTCTCTGTATAAGAGGTTCATCGTAGAAACCCTATCTGTTACGTGGCTAATCATTATACTTTCTCTCTTAAAGAATAGTGAAATGTGTGAGCCCCGTGAGTAGGCATCAATTGCCAAACCACGTAAATCTTCATGTCGTGTTCTCGTGCTTGGTTCTTAATTATTTCATTCATGTATAATTGTGCGCGTGATTATAGGTGTGATTTCTCAATAAGAAAAACCTTTCCATTTAAAACCCTTCTTTTTGAGATTTGCCATCACTATCACCATACTCCCTCTTTCCTTTTCGTCTTCCTACTCTCAGTTCTCCTTTTCCCTCTACATCAAACCCATTTTCCAGGCTTCCTTCCACGGCTTCCAAGTGCACAAAGGCCCCATCTGAACGGTTAAATCCCTGATTTTTGAGAGGAAGCTGCCAATCCATCAACAAATCTTCATCCTCGTGGCTTTTGGGCTCCCTACCACGGCGCCCAAACGATTTGGCCTCGGTCCAGCCTTCATGTGTTCGGCGTACCTCTCTCCCTTCCTCCCAGTCAGATCTGATGAACACACTACTGGATAAGTTTTTCATGGATGGTAGTAGTCCTTTGATAGATCTCTTGAGGAATCCTTAATCCGGTGGCAGTTTGTGCTAATTCGTTTGCTTCATGATTGGATCTTTTGCGGATGTGTGAGACTATACGCCATTAAAATCATCTATCCTTGAAAATTCAGGAAATAATGATGAATTGCGGGTGTGCTAGGACACTAAATGTCTAAGTTTGTGAATAATAGCACCAAACATGACCTCTAACTAGGCCGATCGTGTGTAACAGGAAGCAATAAAGTAACAAGGTTTGGAAATTGCCTCCATGAAGAGGACTTCTAAAATCTCCAAGTGTTTGGAAGAAAAGAGGGACTGAAATGTAGACGAAATGAAAGAAACTAGAATCTGTATTAAACTGGAATTGAAAGAATGCTCGAGAGTGTTTGAAGTACATGGAAATAAATACTGAACTTGAAAAAAGAATTGCTGATATGAAATGAAAAGATACGTGAGATCAACAAAGTCAGCGCTGATTTGATGATATGTTGATTGTGTCCCCCCTGTCACCTCCATGTGTTATTATTTATAGCAAAAAAACTAGCTGTTATTCTAGTACCCCATTCTCTATATGGCACATGCTCTTGTCCTCCTTAAACCTAGCAACACACATTTAGAACAAGCCTCTAGTAGTTTCCATGTGTCCACACTAGCAACCACTTCCTTAATTTTCTGTTATTCCCCCAACAAACTATTCCCAAGCCGGCACGCTACGTGGCAATTTTGCCATTTTAGGTCCAAAGACTTGGTGTTTTGGCCTTAATCTCATTCGAATTTCCATAGGATAATTTGGTAAAGGATCATGACAGAAAAGATAAATCCTTTCCGATTCAATCTAAAGGCCAAAATGGCTAGGCGGATGTGTTGAAAGTTATTATGCCTTAGCGGAAAGAAACTATTCCTTTCAGTATCAAGTTAGGTTCACTTTGTTTGTCGAGATATAAAATTAAAGGATATAAAAGGGTAAGAAGATATATATGATTATGGGATATACGATGGGATATATAATACTTAGGAGAAGAAACGGAATTATATATATTGTGGCCCATATACACTATGCTTGTTTAGGGTAGGATGTGGTATTAAGATAAGAGAAGGAGAATTAATCTTGGCCTTGAATGAAGAAGGAAAGTATATCTAATGGTGGAGGATATGTAATACCTTGGGAGAGGTGATATTACATATCCTACACTTTTTAAGGATATAATTGTGAGCATATGTTATTATTTTATTGGGATATATTTTCATTATTAGGATTGTGAGAATATGTTATTATTTTCTTGGGATATTTTCCCATTATTAGAATCGTTTTCCTAGTTTTTAGTATTATTATCATTATTAGGTTTTTCTATAACTTATATATATAATGTATTCTTTTATTATTGTTTAAGATTTTGCTAATAGCAATAATACTTTTTTATCTTTGCTATCATGGTATCAAAGCCAGCAAAACCTTAGCCATCGCAGTCTCCGCCTATCACCGCTTCCCCCTCCGATGCAACCCCACAAAACCTTAGCACCGCCTTACGATATCTCTGCAAAAATCGTGACTTTGTTTACACCATCTCGGCAAAATCCTAGCTACTGCTCACCACAACCAACAACGAGCCTTCCCCGACCTCCGGTGACCATCGACGAACCTTCTCTAAGGTTCAGCGACCCACGACACACCTGTATTCCTTCTTCTCCTTTGTTCGCGTACTTTGCAAATCTTGTAAACCCTAGCCGATAGTCTTTTTCTTGGCCTAGTAACATCGATCCTCGTCGACCCTTCCGGCTACTGTCAAAAACCCCTGACGAAGGTCCAACGACCACTGCAGTCTCCGATAAGGCCCTTGCGACCCTCGCCGAGCCTTCCACTAGAACTGGCGAGCACCGAAAAGCCTTGACGAAGGTCTGACAACCACCGCCGACCTTCGTTAAAGCCTCTGTGACCTTCCTTTGTTAGATCTGGTTCTTTATTCCTCTGCTTTGCATTATTTTTTGTCATCTCCTTCGCCATGTTAGAGTACAAATTGCAGGCTATTAGCATCCGGCTGAATGGATCCAACTACTCATATGGGTCAAATGTTATGAAAAATTTTCTTTTTAGAAAAGGCCGATGGGGATATGTAACCGGCTCCACCATCCGACCTACTAATCCTAAGGCTGAGGGATATGATTCATCTATTGCCACTTCGAAGATGGAGAATGCACAAGTCCTTGGTTTCATAACATTGTGGAGCCAAGTATTCGCATGAACTTCTCCAAATATAGGACCGCCAAACAAGTGTGGAATATCTCCAGAATATATATACCTCCAATTTTGCCAAACACTATGAATTAGAGATGACTATTCAAAGCTTCAAGCAAAATGAAAAATCCATCCAAGAATTCTACAATGAGTTGATAACCTATTGGGCTCAATTGGCTTTTATAGAACTCTCCGATTTGTAGCTCCTCAATTGTTATATTTAGTATCGGGAACATTTGAGGCTGGTACAGTTTTTTATGGCACTTCGTGATCAGTTTGAGGCACTTTGTGGTGTCATTCTTCATCGTTCCCCATTACCCTCCGTTGATGGGGTTGTTCGCAAGCTCATTGTTGAAGAGACACAGTTGAAAGTTGTCAGTCCTCCTCGTGCGATGTTCATTCTCACCCTTCACTACTGCTTACTCCTTCTCCTCCTTACCAGCTTCAGCTCACGGGCAAGCTATAATGCTGTGTTTCCATGGATGAGTGCAGCTTCTGTTATCAGAAGAGCCATTGGAAGTCTGCATGCCCAAGTTAGCACAAACGAGTCAGTCTTCCTCTATTGCTTCTTTGCGTATCTCTGCTCCAGTTTATGGCCCCGTGCTGTTCTTGTCACACTTGCATCCATTGGATATATTTCCCCTCCATCCCAGGCTCTATTTGATTAGTTTCGTCAATTTCAGGCCATGCTTGCATCTCATGAGAATCAGTCATATGCTTCTATGACTACCTCTCGCTCAGGTTCTCATAATTCTTATCTTTCAGGTATTTCACCATCGACTTAGATATTTGATTATGGTTCTTTCCACCATATGACGTCAAATTTATCTTGTCTTTGCAATTGCGTTTTTCCTTCATCTTCTATCACTATTCGCACTACCGATGGCTCTCTTATGCATGCTGTTTCCATTGGCTCAGTTGTCCTCTCTACTTCGTCCACATTTTCAATTCCTAATGTTTTTTATATACCATAGCTGTCTGTTAGTCTATAGTCAGTTAGTAAGCTTTTTGATTCTGGTTTTGATATTCTTTTTTTTTACTAGTTGTGTTGTTCAGGATCGGAAGTCACAGCAGCAAATTAGGATTGGGCGTAAAGCTAGTGAACTTTACATGCTAGAGAGCTTGCATATTCCCGTGGGGTCAAATACTGCCATGTCTTCTTTTTCTTAGATCAGTATTCTTCACCCTTTTACCATTGGCATTCTCGTTTAGGTCATTTGTCGAGTGATTGTTTAAAATTTTTAATTCTGCCAAGTAGTTTAGGAAAAGTGTCTGTTAGTGATATTTCAGAGTGCATTGGTTGTAAACTTGCAAAAATGTCAGTTTTACCTTTTAATAAAAGTACATATATTTTCTACCTCTCCTTTTTCTATACTGATGTTTGGGGCCATTCTCCCCTTGCCACCAATGGTGGCTCCGTCTATTATGTATCTTTTATTGATGATTTTAGTCGGTTCTGTTGGGTGTACTTTATGTTTCACAAGTCTGATTTTTTTCGCATTTATTGTGATTTTCACTTTCACACATTATTTTCTATCACTTTAAAGATTCTTCGTTCAGATTTGGGTGGAGAATATTTTCTCACTAAATTTACAAATTTTTTGGCTTCCTCTAGTACTAATTCATTAGTCCTCTTGTTCTGATACTCTAGCCCAAAATGATCGTGCTGAGAGGAAACATCGACATATTCTTGAGATAGCTCGATCCCTTCTTCTATCCATCTCTGTCCTTGTTGTCTTCTAGGGAGAAGCTATTTTTACGGCAGTGTATCTTCTTAGTCGTATGCTATCCTCTCTCTTTTTTGGGCTCTCCCCTTATGAGAAACTTTTTGGACATGCTCCCAATTACTCCTTACTCCGTGTCTTAGGTTTCATTTGCTTCATTCTTCTCCCTAAACAAGAACGGACCAAACTCAGTACTCGCTCTGCTCTATATGTCTTTCTAGGGTATGGCCTCCATAAAAAAGGCCATCGTTGCTATGACTTAGTTTCTCGACGTCTCTATGTATCGCGTCATGTTATCTTCCTGGAGTGTCTCGCCTACTTTAATCTTCCTCCCCAGTATGCTCCTATTTCCAAAGACGACTTAGTTCATATTGATCCTTTTCCCTTCGATATGCCCTCTAAGGAGTTTACTTCTACTATTGATGTCTTTGATCTTCCACCTCCCTCCCAACCTTCTCAGTTTTCCTCTCTCTCGTTGGTATACTCACATCGTCCAGTTGATCCTCCACTTGTATGCACTGACTCCAACCCCACTCCATCTGCTCCTGTGACTCCTGAGACTCCTGCCCCTCCTGACTGTCGCTATCCCGCTCATACCCGTACCCGTATCTCGCCGATAAGACTTAGTTTTTCAAACACTTGTTTCTCTCCATATCATGCCTTTTTGACTTCTATTCAAACTTATTTTGAGCCCCAGTCTTATAAAGAAGCATGTACTGATCTGAATTGGGTTAATGCAATGTTTGACAAATTATCTGCTCTTCTGAAAATTGGTACTTGGGATTTTGTCCCTCTTTTTGCAGGTAAAAATCTCATTGGATACAAATGGATTTACAAAGTCAAAATTCACTTTGATGGCTCCTTGGAGTGCTACAAAGCTAGTCTCGTTCCAAGGTTTTTTTTCATAAATATGGTGTTGATTACGAGGAAACATTTGCCCCAATAGCTAAAATGACCATTGTTCGTACCCTTATCTTTGTTGTTGCCGTTCGTCATTGGCCTCTCTTTCAACTTGATGTCAAGAATGCCTTTCTCAATAGATACCTTCGTGAGAAAGTTTACATGCTCCCTTCTCTTAGTCTTTCTCATCCTCCGAGCATGGTACGTCATCTTCGTCATGCTCTTTATGGCCTTAAGCAATCTCCACATGCTTGGTATGACCGTCTCCAGCCTACTGTTATCCAGATTGAATTTCATTATAGCCCTCATGATTCTACTCTTTTCATCCGAGATACATCTTGTGGTATTGTTATTTTGCTATTATATGTGGATGACATAATTATCATTGGTTCTGATTCGGTCATTATATTTGAGGTCAAACAACATTTGTTTTGGGAATTTGAGATGAAAGATTTGGGCCTTCTTCCGTATTTTCTCAGTATCAAGGTCACTTCTTCTCGTCAGGGTTATCATCTATCCCAGACTAAGTATGCTCATGAATTGTTCACCGTGGTCGCCTAACTGATGATAAGATTGTTGACACCTCTATTGAACTCTATGCTAAATTCTCTTCTTCGGATGGTGTTCCCCTTGAAGATCCTTCTGTTTATCAGGAGCTGGTTGGGTGTTTAGTCTATTTAACCATGACTAGTCCTGATATTGCCTATGCTGTTCATGTTGTCAGCCAATTTGTCTATGCTCCTTGCTCCACTCATTAGGCTGCTTTGCTCCGCATCATCTGTTATATCCAGCATACTATTTTCTACAGTTTTTTGTCGTCCTCCACCTCCATGTTAACTCTTCAGGCTTATGCGGATGCTGATTGGGCTAGTGATGTTTCTGATAGAAAGTTTACTACTAGGTATTGCATCTTTTTCGATCAATAAATCATTTCTTGGAAGAGTAAGAAGCAATCTGTGATTGCCCATTCCATTGCAGAGGTGGAATATCATGCTATGGCTCATGCTACTACTGAAATTATCTGGCTCTGATGGCTTCTGTCTGATCTGGGTGTCTCTTTTGATTCTCTTACCTCAATTTATTGTGATAATAAGAGTATCATCTAGATTGCCCATAATTTCCTATTTCATGAGCGTACCAAGTATATTAAAATTGATTCTCACTTTGTTCGTCAACACATTCAATTGGGCACCATTAGCCTCCCATTCGTCTCGTCCTCTTTGCCGATAGCTGATTTCTTCACGAAAACTCACACTGTTGCTCGTTTTCATTTTTTGTTGGACAAACTCTCGCTGCTCTCTGGGCTCGCATCATGAGTTTGTGAGAGGGTGTGAGAATATATTATCCAATTATTAGGATTGTTAGAATATGCTATTATTTTCTTGGAATATTTTTTTATTATTAGGATCTTGTTTCCTAGTTCAATATTATTACTATTATTAGGGTTTTCTATAGTTTATATATATGATGTATTCCTTTATTATTGTTTAAGCTTTTATTAATAGCAGTAATACTTTCTTTTCTTTGCTATCAATAACATCCTGAAGGATTGTATATGCAGAGCTAATGAATAAACAAATACAGCATATATAAATGGTGGGAGACAATAAATAAACATTTGGGGCTCACATGTTTTCCATATCCGGTCAAAGCCTCAAAGGGTTATATCCTTCATTATATACTCCACACAAACATATACTAAGTGCAAAATAACAAGCACAAATGTTAAAGAATTAATTGAGAAGAAGAGGAAGTTGAAATAACTCAAACAAATTGAGAACAATTATACTTTTTAAGAAAAAACACCTTATACTCCTGCCATTGTCACACTTCTGCTCCTATGTTACAAATGCTACAAATTACTCCTAAGCTAGAATAAGAAACTGGAAATGAAGTTTTATCAGGGTTCTTCCTGTGTTCTTTTCTCTTGTCCTCCCACTCTATTTATAGAAGCATTCAAAGGTCCGTGGGCTAAAATTCTTACCATGGCCCTCTTTCTTGTCCCTTTAACTGCCCACGTTTCCTGATTTGGCTCATTCCAATGTTGGTCAATTTGAATTTTCAACATTTTCTCTGTTTTCTGTTTTGTTCTCCTGAACAAGTGTTTCTTCACGTGCGAAATACCTGTCACTCAAACCTCATAGCGTAACCACCTTTTTGTTGCTTATTAACTTCTGCGTTGGTTCGAATTTGAGCCACATGGCAAAGCCCCATTATGCCAAAGCTATTAAGCCAATCATGCCCCACCTGTCTTCTATTAGTTCAAATTTAGTAATAAAAGAATGATGCAAAATTCAAAGGAATACTTATAATTAGATCTTAATTATTAAATATTTTATTTTATTTTATTACTTAGGATTTTATTTAGTTTAAGATTATAGATATCTTTTAAACAAGGTTTTAGTCTATTTCCTTTTCATTAGAATTCTAGATTTTATTATTGAGATTTTGATTTTAATTCCTTAGGATCTTAATTTCCTTTTAGATTAGGGTTTTAAACCTATAAATAAGAGGGCTCATTTTATGTATTGACAAAATTGAATTAATAAATAGTTGAGTTTTTAGGCGAAAGTCTTGTGTTAATGTGTCGACTCTTGTGTGTTATCCATCCGCCATTCTCATTCCTTTCATGTTCTTCATCAATTGGTATCAGAGCTTAGGCTCGGGTTTCACAATCTCCTTCTCCTTCTTTAACTCATTTCTACAGCCAAAGGAGCTTATTCCGTCATTCTTCCTGGTAGCTACATCGGCACCAGTCGTTGACCCCTCGCGCTGCCACCACCAATCATCGCCGCTAGTCGGCGAACAACCTTGCACCATCGCCATCTCGTCTCGTCGTTTCCGTCTTGCGCTGGCACCACCAGAAACCCTCAAACAAACCCTAGAAGCCCTTGCCTTCCGCGTAAGCCGCGGAGGAGAAAATCCAAGTTCTGGACCTTCTCGACCCCGACCCGAAGTCGACCTTACCCGACTTTTTCCCCTTTTTTACAAAATCTTGACAATCCATTACTGTTTTTGAAAACCCAAGCCCAGTACTAATCCTTTAAAAAAAGGTCCTTTACTCTTTTTGGTAACCCGACCCAAATTAACCCAACCCGCCCCAAGCCCAAATACTAGAACGGCCCGTTCACCTTTTAAAAAAAAACCCATCCTAAGTCTTTTTTTCTCAACCATTCCAATTAGGGTAAAAAAAACAAGTCCAACCCATTTTTTTTTTGTTTTTTTTAAGAAAGACCAATTTCAAAAAAAAACATTTTTCTTACATATTTTGGCCTTTTTCCTTGTGCACATTCTTGATGGAGTGGTCACGCACAAATAATTTTCAAGAAATGAAAAGCACTCAAAAACAAATGACTGCAAATATGGCATAGATGCGAGCGATGTTAGAAAAATTGACCACCTTCTTGTTGCAAGAAAAGGAAGATGAAATGGCTCATTATTTTGGAATGTCGAGTGCTCATCCATCACAAATTCTTGGGCACCAATGCCGAGTAGAAGAGTTACAATTGATTGAGGTCGATAACGGTTCTAAACTCATTCCAGATTTTAATGAGGATTGTGATATGCTTGATTCTATTGATGATCGTGATATACCGGACCTCTTAAACATAAAGATGCAATTAATTTGGCACTTCCTATTGATGATCCACCAACCAAAGCTTCCAGCAGATTAGAAAAAATTGATTTAATTGGTGTTGAAGAAAATAATTGGGTGATCAATCCATGTTTGGTGGATCTTGTCAACGCCTCAAGATCAAGACTAGTTAGTTCGCAAATAAATTGAAGCAACTTGCGCATTCGAAGTATTTGAGTCTTTGGTATGGTAGAGTACAGTATTTCAAGACGAACTCGAGGTCATGTTCTTTTTGCCGATGGAGGAGAGTGATGCGGAATTCAAAGGAATACTTACAATTAGTTTTTAATTATTTAATATTTTATTTTATTTTATTAATTAGGATTTTATTTAGTTTAAGATTCTAGATATCTTTTAAATAAGGTTTTAGTTTAATTCTTTTTTATTAGGATTCTAGATTATGTTATTGAGATTTTTATTTTAATTCCTTAGGATCTTAATTTCTTTTTTAGATTAGGGTTTTAAGTTTATCAATAAGAGGCTCATTTTATGTATTGACAAAGTTGAATTAAAAAAGAGCTAGGTTTTTAGGAAAAGCCTTGTGTTAAGGTTTTGACCCTTGTGCGCTATCTATCTACCATTCTCATCTCCTTCATGTTCTGCATCAATGACTCATCCATTTTACAATATTTCATCGCTTCTGAAATTATGGGTCCCAAGAGTTTAGTAATCCTGCTTTCATGTATTGGTCAATTGTTGCTTCTTTTGGTTTTCCAGCATGAATGGTTCCATCTCAGTGTTCTTAATTCGGCTACTTGGTGTTTTATAAGTCGTGCTTGGAACTATTTGCTTAGTTGAGCTATTTTATATGATTGGAAACAGAGGTATTGAATCCAATTATGATACTCTAGATGTCTTACATTAATACTTGTGTTACTCAAATCCATGTTCTACTCTCTCTCTCTCCCCCTCGGAACAACAAATACACCAACAAATTTTATAGCAGTCCTATATTGTGCATTT
>JAOTRH010048145.1:0-19583 GCA_034768845.1 Heliamphora exappendiculata | reverse complement strand
TTTGAAAAAAAAAATCAAAAAAATGGGCTGGGCCGGTTAGGCCTGCCTAAAAACCCGGGCCATAAGCTTGAGTCCGTAGCCCAAGTCCGAGCCCGTAGCACCTAGGGTATGAACCAATTCCCTGGCCAAAAAGCTTGGCCCGACCCGGCTAAAAAATTCGACGAGAGCCTATCGGGCCCGAGTCGGGCTTGGCCTGCCCAGTCTACGGCCGGGCCAGGCCGGGCCCAAATCAACCAGTCCACACTCGCTCAGCATATTTCGGAAGCTTGAGAAAGACAAATATTGCCAAGGGATATCACCTCATTTTTCCTCAAGCCATAAGATATCAGTAAAATCACCCCACATAAACGATTTTCAGGTGGGAGATTGGGTGTATCTTAGGTTGCAACCATTTAGACAATCATCATTGCTCTTGCAAGAAATCTCAACCTAGCTCCTAGATACTGTGGGCCCTACTCGGTTCTTCAGAAAATTGGTAAGGTCACGTACAAGCACAAACTTCCAGAAGAGGCAAGGATACACCCAGTTTTTCATGTTTCGTGGCTGAAAATGCAACTGGGTCAACAGGTGAAGGTCCAACAGCAGCTACCATTAATAAACCAAGAAGGTACCCTGAGGGTTGAACCAGTTGCAATTTTGGACAGGAGGTTGGTGAAGAAGGGAAATACACCTATAGCTCAAGTACTAATCCAGTGGTTGAACTAATTTAAAGAAGATGTGTCTTGGGAAGATTGGTCCATAATCAAGAAATCATTTCCAAAATTTCAGCCTTGAGGACAAGGCTGATTTGAAGAGGGGAGAAATGATAGGAATTCAGTAGTTTAAAAATCTATTAGTGGCTGGCTAGGTTCGTTGGGGAAAGCTAAGCAATTGGGCGGGAAAGGTAGTTAGGGAAGAAGTTTGCTTATAAAAAGAAAACAGGGGATACGAGAACTGTGTAGAAAAATTATACTGAAGTTATTCTCAATAAAAGTTTCTTTTTTTTCAAGAATTAAGATGTTCTTCTTTAGCCACTTGTATCATCTACCTTACACAAAAAATAAAGCCTGACCTCTCTAGCCTTTTTTAGGTTCATGTCTGGGCTCTCGAGAGCCATATTTGGGTCTGAAATAAGCTCAGGTCCCTTCCTTTTGTCAGCCATGGCTCCCCAATTTTACACAAAAAATTATAATCCCCCAAAATTTTAAGTGTATATATATATATATAATTTTGTATATAGCTCAACTCAATTAACAAATAAAGAGTAAGCTTTTTTAAATAATCTTACGAAAATTTGAGTTCTTTACGTGTGAATGATATATAAATATATATATATATATTTTTGTGTGGAGGTTTTGATATTTAATTTTTATGTGTGTTGAATATTAATACATATCTTGATAATTGATATCTATATTTATATCTTGTAAAATATGTTGAATACATAAATATTGTTTTAATTGATAATTGTAATTTTTCACAAATTGATTGAATTTATGTTAGTGATAATTTTGTGTATAGAGATTTTGAAATTTTTTGAGCAGTAGCTTATCTACATTTATTAGTAATAGATTATCTAGATATTTTAGATTTTTCAAAAATTAATTTTTTGGGTAGTAGATTTATAGATTTTGAAATTTTTTTAAATTACAGATTATGTAGATAATATTATGACTCGTAGTATAAAAAATCCATCTAGGTCTGAAAAAAGAAAAATAAAACAAATAGTAGACAAACTAATTCAAGAGAAGCTTTTCAAAATTAAAATTGTTCAAAACTTATTTACGATCAATCATATAACAAGAAAGAACGAATAGACTAGTCATGTTATCTATTAAGTAGGATATAATAAAAGAGTTAGTTTACACAAGTTTAATTAGTACTTTTGTAACAAAAAATACAAAAAAAATTGTATTTAAATTATAATTTTGCGTTACTGAGAACCACTAATCTTTATGATTTTATTTTTTTAATTATTATTAATTTTTAAGTTAATTTTATTATTTATTTTTAAAATTTAAACACATTTCTAAGGGATCCTAGGAAGGAAGTTCTTCCCTGGGATTTGGTGGGTGGTCAGAAACGGTGCAGGTTGGGTTGTGGGCGTGGGTCGGGTTGTGAGTAAATTTACGGTCGGGACCTGGGCTATAGTTTTCAAATTTTTAAGTTTTCATTTGGATTAAGAGGAGTGAGAGTAAAAAGAAATGTTAGTTACCAGAGAGAGAAAAAAAGGAAATGAAGAGAAAGAGTGTGAGTTATCTCTCCTCTTATTTAATTATCTAAAAGAGAAATGAGAATATTATTTTCTTCTTCTTATTTGTTTGATAATAATTAATAAAGAGAAAAAAAGTGTTTGATATTTATTTATTTTTATAATTTTTCTATATTCGCTTAAATTATTACTTTTAATATAAATATAAAATGTTATAATTGTCATTATAAAAATTATGGTAGCCATCCTTTTATTTCTCTTTCATTTCTTCTCAATTTCGAATGAATAAAAAACTTATCATTTTTTCCTTCACTTCTCTTCCATTTACCTTTCTCTCTTCTCTAAAAAAATAAACCAAACAATATTACAACTATTTTTTTTTCAAATCCTTCACTTTTCATTTAAATCCTTCAATACAAAGGAAGGCCTAGGAATGGGGCAGGCTGAGTTAGGAGGGTTTGGTGTTGTATTGAAAAAAGGAATATCTAACTTGGCTTAGTGAATCAAATTCTTCATTCGTCAAACTTGCATGTTTGTAAATCCCAAAAAATCTGGGATTTAGAGGTGGCTGAGAATTCCATTGGGATCGTCACCTATTTTTTTAGGCAGCATTTTTTTTTTATCATGCCCAAAATCCCACAAAAGTTGCAGGACAGAGGAAGTTATTCGTAACCAAACTCAACCCAAAAGGCTTAATCACTTGAGGCTTGAGGGTTTGATCTTGATTCACTGTTTTAGAGGGGTTTGCAAGTCCATGTCCAACTTGACAATTTCAATTCGCACTTTAGGGAGTTTAGTGGATTAAAAATTATAAAATTTTAAAATTATTTTATAAAAATTAGTTTCTAAAAAATATAAAATTTATCGCAATTGATTTTCTAAAAAGTTGTATTTAACGCATTAAACAAAATGTCAAACTGAAAAACAATAATAGTCATTCAACAACAATGATAATGACAACAATAACAACAATAGTAATAATGTGGCTAATAATAATAACAACAACATAATTAAATATTTCTCTCAATGATATTAACGATACATACTTATCTAAAATAAATATTCACAAATAATCGTGGCAATTAAAATTACAAAAGTTTTAATTTATTCTTTATACGATAACTACTATATATCTTGGTGAATTGAATTAGTTGAGTTAATGACGGGTTTAAAAAATATAACCCACAATAAATTCACTCATTTTTTTTTCACTCAATCTACCAACCTAACTCACTAGTTCGCATCAATCGTGCAAAATAGTATAAATTAATGAGTTGAAATGGTTAACGAATAATTTGTACACTCGTATTTAAAACATTAGAAGCATACAAATAACTATAGTTCAAAAACCTTATTCACCAAATGATTACAAACTTAAAAACTTGATTAATGAAACCCTAAAAGGTTGTCTTGGTAGTTGAAACTTGAAACTTAAGAGTTTGCTCCATCTTATATCTTAAGTTCAAAAATTTTTCGGTGTTAACAATTCTTTGTGACCAATCAATATGATACTTTGTCTTATAAGATTGGTCTCTTAAAAATTAGTCGATGTGTGCATAAAATGATCCGGACACCCTGAATTATAAAAAAAAACATAATTAATGATATGTCATTGGTCCAACAAACATATTTTCACTTAATAAAGTAACAAAACGAAATATTGGAGAACGTGCTTGTCTTGATTTCTAGTCCTCTACGGGTGCAATTTCAGACACATTACTCACACATGACGAGATAGTTTTCACTATATGTAAGTAGTTTGTGCATGGTTTATGATCGAGCATTTATACATATATTATTTTTCTTGTTGACATTTTTTTATATATATATGCCATATTAGTAAGTATCATGTGATATGGTACTTGGTACTTTGATTTATTAGTCTTGATCAGACAATATGAAAGTACCACGTAATTAACCTATTAATTTTTCTCATTGCGGAAGGAGATCATATATGGACGTATATAATTAGAGCATTTGAAAATGCATTAAAGTTGGAATTGGATGTGCATGCAATTGAGTAATTATTTGGTGCTCCTACTTAATTATATAGTGAAAAATATTATGAGTGAGATAATACTAACTCATTTTTGATTGGTAGATTAGAAACAATAAGAACCGACTTAATGTGAATTGAAAATTTTTATTTATTAAAAATGTCACGTAAATAATATCACGTGGTACTTAATAATTTTTCTGTCCAACTATATAGTTTTTTCTATAGCAAATCTCAACTACGTAATTAATGGGGCTCTCCATTGCATCTACCAAGTACCAATACCAAAAAAGGAGCCACTTCAATGCTTCGCACTGGAATTCCAGTGATCAAATTTCTTTCACAAATTTATTGTTCCAGCTTTTATAATTATATTGTGCATATATGCTTTCTAACAACCGCCAAGATCGAGGATCCAAGGTTTTAATGCCGATGGAAGATGAGAGAGAAGCTCATTTTATTAATCATTTTATGAGTTGGATTGGTACACTCAGAGCACTATATAGACGATGCTATGTGATTTTCTCGGTCAATTAATAATCGTAATTTACGTTATGTAAATTACTTCTTGTTTTCTAATCATTCAATAAAGGTGAGTCAGTATATTCTTACCGTAAAATTTATTACTACGATATTTGGTGAAAATACTAAAAAAAATTGTAACCATTCAATAAAGGTGTGTCAATATATTCTTACCGTAAAATTTATCACTACGATATTGGGTGAAAATGCTAAAAAAAATTACAACATAGTACTTTAAGAGCACTCATTTATGTTGTACTTCAAGAGCACCGAATAATTATTTGTTTATGTTGGAGTTTTGGAGATGCACCCAACAAGAAGTCATATGTAATTCTTTGAATCCGTACATTTTAAACTTTGACCGTTCTTAAGCGATTGATAAAAGTTTACTTAACAAAAGGTGCTAGGTGTATATTCAAACACATTATTTTTACCTGAAAAAGTGTTTATACAATAGGGAGATTCATCTCATATGAGAATGATGTGTTTAAAAATGTGCTCGGATCTATACATTTATTTTTGAAGTGTAATCCGATCTACAATTCCCAACACAATATGGTTGATTTTTCTTTTTTTTTTTGGTATGATCAATTAAATTTAGCTACTAATATATTTCTCTCTAAAATTGATGTTTTTGTGAGAAAAACATCAAATTTATCACCAATATGTGTTTTTTTGTTTTTGTAATGAATTTTAATATCCTCTCTAAATTGAGACCAACTCTGTCACCAATATGCATTCTTTATATGATTCTTTTTATCATGAATTTTTCTCACACCAAAAGATATTTTCAGATATATACTCGAAATTCGTCACCAATATACTCGAAATTCTAAAGTCGTTTTTAGGCTTTCGAATTGGATAGAGTTTTACCATATGTACATATTCGAATCTATGATTTGCATAAGCACACCACACCACCATGCACCACCATGCATTTTCATTGGATAAATAAGAGATAAGAACTTCAATAAAAACGGCACTATCTCCAAACTATTTTTGTCTTACTTACTTTTTTTTTTTTTTTTTTTTACAGTTTTCATTGCTTTCAAATTATACTAACAACAATTGAAGTATGCTTATTATTAACACAATAATCTTCATGAAATTAGAGAAATACTATACACATATATCGATGTATATATATATATATATCTGATGAAAGAATTCACTTTCTGTACACCGTAATATTCTTGATCGGAAGCATATGTACCTATAAATCCACCAACTTAAAAGTGATTACTACGGGTTGTGACCAAGACGAAGCTCCAAATCCAGTACTTCACTTCCTTTCCCACTCCTCCTCCCACCTTTCTTCTTCTCTCCGCCATCCTCCGCCACTGGTGATCCAATTCGCAACCCCAAATTCCCTCCCGTACAATCTTCACGCGGCCGAGAAGAAAATCCCGAATCTGCAGCAGAAAATCCCGCCTGGTTTGTACGTGGAAAACTAGGGTTTGAAGCCGGAAAGTGAATCTGTGCTCCGAGTGCCGCGTAGTAGGGTCTCTGTTCGACGGAAACAATGGAGTTTTCACCGGACTTGGGGGAGACGACTGAAGGGGCGGAAGTGAGTTTGTTGGCCTTGGCCTTGTCTTTCCGGTGCATGTTCATGTGCCCTCCCAAGGCTTGAGCGTTGGAGAATCCCCCCTTGCAGAAGGTGCACTCGTAGGACCGGCCATTGGCGTCGCGGCCGCCGCCGTTGAGTTTCTCCGGCGGGTCATTTGACTCGTTTTCGTCGCTTGAAGCTTCAGAGCTCGGTTCTTTAATGGAGTTCATTTCAGAAGGCGTTCTCTCTGCTTGGAGAGTTTAAAGAACGTCTAGGTCAAAATAACTAGGGCGAAGAAGCTGAAGCGTCTCGCAATATATATATATATATGCAGTAACCCTTCTACACGACGTCGATTTCACATTGACTTCCATAATCAATTCTGAACCTGGGCATGTGATTACCAGTTCCATAAATCCTAGAAAGAAACTGCTACATATGCCAATTAGGATTAATGTTGTAGACATGGGAACTAAAACTGCAACAAAAGTACTTGTTTTGATTAAAATAATTTTAAAAATAATATATATATATATATATTAAATTTAGTTCAGTTTTTCAAAATATTTTGGATATATTTCTAAAATAAATGATTAAAATTTGTTTAAATTTAAATCCAATCTTTGATGGATAGCTTTTTCCAAAATTATTTCTCCTCATCTATCCTTCTCCCTCTCTTACTGCATCCACCGAAATCGACATCATAACTACGTTTTCCATCTCAACCACTTTGAACTATCGCAATCACGAGAAACTCTCTCCTCTCGTTCTTCTATGTCTGAATTAGTTTTTTTTTTTTTTAAACGACAAAATAAAAATAGATTGAATTCCATAACCCAAGCATCAAGCCAAAACCTAATTAATTTACCATCACTCACTATAAACTGAAAATTCTTTGAAAGGATGGACCTGAAAAGTTGGTATTTGGGTCCCCAAGGTCTATTATGGCCCTCCAAATTGATGAGGTGTGAGATCTTCTCACTAGCTTTGGAAATTATTTTTTTTTAGGTGTAGGCCATATTTAGAGCACATGACCCTCTCCACATAGCTTTTTTCTCAAAAGCCAAACCTCCACCACCATTTCGCTAGAAGGACCGGATTCTTGAGCTGCAAAGAAATTGCTCCCAGGCCTCCTTTGGCTTTGCTGGTCAGGACCTTGTCCCAGCCCACCACGTGCATTTTCTTAGTGTTTTTAGGAGATTTTTTGCTTAAAATTTTTTTAAAAGATTTACTTGTTTGGTCTCATTTATTTTTTTTATAAAAAAAGTTTAAAAAGTTATAAAAATAAATAAATGAGACCAAACAAGTAGACTTTTAAAAAAAATTTAAAACAAAAAATCTCTTAAAAAAACTAAGCTTTCAATCGATAACCTCTCTTTCTTTGCTGTAGCAAATAAAACTTAATGTTATCTTCCCTTTTTTTATTTTTTATAGAATTCATCCATGGTGAACAATTAAATGAATTTTTGTTAAATTTTTTTTTTCTGTAGGCGCTATCAATTTTATTGAATGGTTTGATGTACTTGATTTTTCTATTTATTCTTAGAAAATTTTTCTGTTAAATTGTTATTCTCTCTTCTTCCTCGCTTGGTGGGTAGATAATTATTAGATAATTACTAGATTGAATTGTTATTGTAAAATAGAAATTGCTAACAATACCAATATTTATTTTGCACGGTTAAATTATGTTAAAATGCCTTTAGGCACATGCGTTAATTAGTAATTAAGTCAATAAGTTAGATGTTACTTATTTTATATTTTTAATAAATTCTTTTTTTCTTTTGATAATTTTGTTTAGTTTCTTTCTTGGAGACGACCCATAAAATTATAAAATTGTTGCCAAAATAGACAAAATAGACAAAAATAAGCAAAAGGGAAAAAATGAAAAAACCAATAAAATTATTGCCAAATTTTTTTTAAACAAAAAAAGACAAAAAAATGCCAAAAAAGAAAAAGAAAAAGAACAACCAAGCCTAAATAGGTAGTATCAAAATCATTTTAGTGCTATCAACTTCTCAAAGCTAGTCTATACGAGACTTTTTTTTGACTTTAATTTGGTCCCTCGTTAGTGAATGGTAGAATTAGTCCTTCATAATTATTCAAGCTGCGCATAAATTGACATATATATCATGAGATATAAAAAAAATAAGTAGTATATTTGAATATCTTTCTCATAGGCTCAATAGCAACCAAATTGAGGAAATAACAACAAAAATTCCTGTACATGTGTGCACAATGGTTTAATTGATCTATGTATTTATGTATCAATATAGGAAAGAGATCTCATGAGTGATACACTTCCCTTGTTGCATATAAGGATATATATGATTATTTTAGGCACAAGAACAAAGTTGACTTGGTATTGCTAGCCCTTCCTAAAATCCTACTGTATTAATCTCCTTCATTCATTGCAAGCTACCTCCAACTAAATAGCTTGATCTACCCCACAGCCACATGATCAGGTTGGGGTTCTGGCTGTGCTGGGGCACAGTAAGATTTGTTGTGATTTAAATAGGTGTTTATTATATAAATTTATAATTTGAACCGTTCATATTATAAATTTCACCGATAATATGACTCGTGAAAAAATTCAAATTTATTGAATTATAGTTAGTAACATGATCTGATCACATTTAGTTTTAGAAATGAATGACTAGTATATCTTGTGATCAAATCACGTGGCTAACTACATTAAAAAAAAAATCTGATTTTTTTGTGCGAATGGCTTACTCAACAAGATCTACAAATGAAAGATTTAAATCATAAAAATATATATATAAAATTAATATTATTTTAAATTCACAACAAACCATCTTGTGCCTAAGACACCGCAGAGACCTCAACAGGAAAATGTAGTATTAGTCTTATATAACTCTCTATCAATTCAAGAATAACAAAAATATAAAAAATAAAAACAACATAAATATAGAAAACAACAGAAACATAGAAAACAAGACAAATAATATCAGATGAATTTTGTTGATTGACTCAATGCTCAATAATATCGATCAGATTTTAATGGATTTGAATTCTCTTCATTTTTTTTAAGAAATGGAGGCCTACCTCTCCATTTTCATCTTTATAGTGTCTACGAATAGGACTACTTTGATGATTCTGATTGTTCATATTATAATTATTACTATAAAAATATTGTTGGAGCAAAAAACTAAATCGAATGAAGATTTGAAAAAATAAAAAAAAGACTACATGGTTGGGTCACGTTAATTATTTTAAAGCTGAACGGTCTACTCTCACAATTATATTACTGTTTACGCTATATTTTATAATTTTTCGTCAAGAATATTATTTTCTATTTAATAGCTTAATATATTTTATAAATATTTAGTAGAAAATAGTTATATATTTTAAAATGCCCTTATGTATTATTCTTGTAGATGACAAGTGGCAGTAAAATAAAAAAGTGACGACTAGAAAAAGTTATAATCTACATGGGACACTTGGCATTGTTGGAGTATTAATGAAAAGTTAAAGGCGGTTATGATAAATTATTTATGGAGACTTCTTTAGTCTTTATAAATAATAGGCATGCATACATTGGAGAGGACTCTTACATACATCGGTAAATCTATCTATCCTTTTATTTTTATCTTATCTTTATTTCCTTGTTAATTTCTTAGTAATTTTCCTTCAATAACTTATAAGAGTAACTTGCAACTCAGCTTGTAATCTCAGTGCTCAGTTGTAATTCCATCGAAATAATTAAAAAAATTTATTATTTTTATTTTCATCCATTATCACTTTTTGGCGAAATCCTAAAATAAGGCAAAAAAACCTTATACGCAATCGCTGGATCATTCTGGAGAATTTTCTCATTTCGAAAAAGATTAAATTTGTTTTGGTTAACTAATTTTTGACACACCCGGTGGGACAACACACTAAGTCAGAAAGAAAAAATAAAGATAAAGACAGCAGTAACGAGAGTTATGAATGGCTATGAATTTGGAACAACATATACATCCTAGTCCCTACAATGGACTACTAACAACAGATATGTTATTATGATCGTTATTACGAGGTGTATTATCCTCCATCACAAATATATTATAATTCTCTTTACGATGCGTATTCTCCCCCATTACAAATTGATCCTTATATAATTGAGCAACTTATACCACATATTGAATCTTATAGGAATGAACAACATAAATCACATGTTAATTTTTGTAGAATTGAAGAACTTATAACACAGGTTCAACAATTTTTAAAAATTTCTTATGAAATTGGCCAATAAATAATGGCCAATAGTAAAATTGAACAACTCATAACAAATGTTAAATAATTTTTTAAAAAATTTTCCATGGTTGACCAATAAATAATGGTTAATAACGAAGAAAAAATTAAAATTAGTAAAAATTCGTATATTCCCGACATTCGAAGGGCTTGGAGCAACTTAATAAGTCAATAATGGCTAAATTAAATTTTTTTTGTCAAAATATAATTCCAAAAAATGACAACAAAAGAAAAAAAAAATTAATTAAATTTGATGAAAAAAAATTTGGCCTTTCCAAATCAATGGAAATAAAAAGAAAGAAGAAAATTTTCTTTCAATATTTTCGATAAAAAATTTTTATGTCAAAGTGGGAATTATTCCAACTTGTTCCCAAATGGAATTATAAAAAAAAATTTCAAAAGTAAAATTTTTCTTTTGAAAGGTTAATTAAAAAGGCTTTCCATCGATTTATAAAAACAAAGTAAAAATGTAATTGTTGGTTTATCAACACTATGATTGTGAAGTAAAAATACAAAGTTAAAATAATAACTACAAAATAATAATTAAAATATGCTTCATAAAAAAAATTAATGTGAAATTTTGACAAAATATAATGATCAAAATATAATTTTAACAAAATTTTAACCAAAATAATGGTAAAAATACGTTTCCAAACATGACTGGGGGGAAATTTATAACCCAATAATGGTTTGATTGAAAATTTTAAAAAAAAATGCAATTCAAAGGTAGGCTTTCGCTGGAAGTTTTTTAAAAAAAAAATGCATGTCGAAGGTAGGCTTTCGAAGGTAAACTTTAGCTGGAAGTTAAAAAAAAAAAAGAAAACATTTCGAAAGGCTTTTGAAGGTAGTCTGAAAGGCAAAGCTTTCGAACGTAGACTGGAAGGCAAAGCTTTCGAATATAGTTTGGAAGGCTTTCGAAATTAAAAAAAAAATGACAGAAAGGGATTGACTTCACAGATTTGAGAGATAAAGAAACAGAGATCTCCTATCGTCGGAGACACCCCGGCGAACCAGCGACTGCAACGTATCCGATCGATTCTGCAAATAGCAAAACAAAAGATTCGAAACAAAGGAAAAGTACTGTTCTCAAACAGCTGCAGAAAACCCAAACATTTTGGGGTTTTGGGGATTAAGTCAGTATTCATTAGCATACGAGAGGAGCAACGGCGTCTTGGAGATGTTCTGCCAAGTAGTTTCTTCTCCATCTCGACAGAGAAAATTAACAAAAGATTGATGGAGCAAATCGACAGAAGATCGAAAAGAAAAGGAAAAAAAAAATCATAGAATTTTGTTGCAGAACCCTTTTGAGAGATTTTCAAATGATTTTGGTGAAGAAGAAGGTGCTTCAGTCCCGCTGATATTGAAGTTGTATTTACTTCTTCTCGCGAATTGACGCGTTAAGACAAAACCCACTAACAAAATCGATTATGTTGAAAAAGTTTGAAAGAGGGTTGATGCTTAAGCAGTTCATTGTCCATCGATGCAATTGCCAATGATGTAATAGTGGTAAATTGATGATGATGATGGAGATTAAATGGTGGGCCTGTTTGGTATCAAATCTTTTTTTTTCTTTTTTTTCTTTCTTTTATTTTTGGTAGGAAGCTGAGCCTCATTTCAATACAAGGGCCCACAATTTTAGCAACAAAAAAAAAAGGGGGTGTACAAAATATAAAAAATAAAAATAAAAATAAATATACAATCGGCTATATTTTCTGCCGATTAAAATTTTAGCCAATTTATGATTATTTTTATAAAAAAAAAAGAAAAAGAAAAAGTCGATCATAATTTTAGCTATTTATGGTTATTAAAAAATTCGACTTTGGTGTAATATTACAACTTTTTAAGAATTCGATGGCTCTCATTCTTAAAGAGTTGAGATGCATTGTTTACACCATATTTTATAATTTTTCGTCGAGAATATTATTTTCTATTTAATAGCCTAACATATTTTATAAATGTTTAATAAAAAATAGTTATATATTTTTAAATGCCCATATGAATTATTTTTGTGGATAACAAGTGGCAGCCAAATAAAAGAGTGCCAGTTAGAATAAGTTATAGTCTACATGGAACACTTGGCATCGTTGGAGTATTAAGGAGAAGTTGAAGGCGATTATGATAAATTATTTATGGAGACTTCTTTATTCTTTATAAATAGTAGGCATGCATACATTAGAGAGAACTCTTACACACATCGGCAAACCTGCCTATCCTTTTATTTTTATCTTATTTTTATTTTTTTGTAATTTTCTTAAAAATTTTCCTTCAATAGCTGATAAGAGTAGCTTATAACTTAGCTTGTAATCCCATCGAAGTAATAAAATTTCTTTATTACTTTCATTTCCATCAATTATCACTTTCTGGCGAAGTACTAAAATAAGGCAAAAGGACCTTGTACGCAATCACTTGATCATTCTTGCGTGCAAGGTCTTTTTGTCTTGTTTCAGAATTTCGCCATAAAGTGATAATAGATAAAAATGAAAGTAATAAATAAATTTTATTACTTCGATGGGATTACAATTGAGTACTGGGATTACAAGCTAAGTTACAAGTTATTCTTATCAGCTATCGAAGGGAAATTACTAAGAAAATTACAAGGAAATAAAGATAAGATAAAAATAAAAGAATAGACAGGTTTGCCGATGTGTGTAAGAGTTCTCTCCAGTGTATGCATGCCTATTATTTATAAAGATTAAAAAAATCTCCATAAATAACTTTTCATAACCGCTTTTAACTTCTGCTTAATACTTCAACGATGCCAAGTGTTCCATGTAGATTACAACTTATTCTAACCGTCACTTTTTTATTTGGCTGCCAGTTGTTATCCACAAGAATAATTCATATGGACATTTTAAAATATATAACTATTTTTTATTAAACTTTTATAAAATATGTTAGGCTATTAAATAGAAAATAATATTCTTGACGAAAAATTGTAAAATATGGTGCAAACAATTACTCGCATATTTTTTAGAATAATGTGTTTATTTTTTTATATATAATTTTTTCAGTAAGCTCTCTACCGCATGAACAGTTCCCATTATTAAAACAGAATATCATAGACACCGTAAAATAAAAATAGAGATTTTTTTATTTATTTGTGTAATAGTGTGGTGCTAGATCTAGTCTTAATTGCATTATAATGCTATTTATAATTTTTAAAAAAAAGAGATGCTAATTCAATAGGGATCAATTACATACTACAGTTTCCTAATAATACACAAACAAGATGAAAAATACAAAAATAAAATCAAATAAGTACATAAATTTAAGTTAGGCTCAAATTTGGACACTATACTCTTAAACAAACATTACAAAAAAGAATAGGGTAAATTATGATGCCTTCTCTTAAGATTTAAACTTATTTCAGAGACCTCTCTTAGAAATTTCTAAAATGACACTATACTTCTATTTTGTTTTAGTTTTGTATTTCACATTAACATTTCTGTTACTTCACATTAACCCTTTAGTTTTGAATTTAATAAAGAATATCAATAATTTCACCCCCAAGAAATTCTCCCTGTAAACACCACGTTTACATGGGGAGAAGAATGTGTGCGAATTTGCCTGATCATCGAATTTAGAGGTTGATAGGATCAGACTAAGAAGAAGATCGAGTTACTGAACGAAAAATGATTTATTACACTGAATTCACAAGAAAAATATCACACCCTATTCTTTCCTGTTTTTGCCTTATATAGAGTTTTCTGCCCAGGCGCCTAACTAACTAACTAACTACCTGCCTTCCATCCCAACTGACTTCAGTTTAAGCTAACTACTTCTTAACTAACTAACTAATTCTCATTTTCTCACTTCTAGCTTGCTGAATTATTACAATTCTTAACATTTCTTCCTCCTTCGAAACAGTCATGTCCTCAAGGCTGAAAATGTGAAAAATTCTTCTCAATGAATGGCCACTCATTACACGACGCGTCTTCTTGGAATGAATTTGACCACTGGATCAATAATTGGGTTACCGGTTGATTATCACGTTTCACCAATCTCCTGTCCAAGATAGCAACTGGTTCAACTTTCATTTTTTCTTCCTGATCCGTAAGAGGCAATTGCTGCTGGACCCTAACATGCCGATCCAAATACTTCTTCAACCAGGATACATGGAACACCAGATGGATCTCAGAGTACTTTGGTAATTGATGTTTATAAGCCACTTTTCTAATTCGTTGGGAAACCTGTTAAGAGCCAAAATATATAGGAGAAAGCTTGAAATTCCTTCGGAGGGCCACAGAGGATTGTCTGTAAGGTTGAAACTTCAGAAACACCCAATCTCCCACGTCAAACTCCCCGTCAGACCAATGGTTATCAGCAAATTTCTTCATTCTGTTCTGGGCTTGCTCCAAATGCTCCTTCAAATGTTGCATCATGATAATTTTTCCTCTAAAAATGTCATCCACGGCAACCACATTTGATCCTTTCAACCAAACTTGGCTAGAATGAGGTGAGGCTTGTCCATATACTACCTCAAAAGGAGTCATCTTTGTTGTCGAATGGTATGAGGTATTATACCACCATTTTGCAAGAGCCAACCATTTTACCCAACTTTTAGGTCTGTCAGCCACCATACATCAGAGATAGTTCTCAAGACACCTGTTGAGAACCTCTGATTAGCCATCACTCTGAGGGTGATAACTGGAGCTCAAATTCAACTTAACCTCCAAAAGAGCAAAGAGTGGAAATTTTCTGCTCCAATAGGTATTTGAGGCTTTGGTGATCTGTTTTGATTATAAAATGTCGACCCATCAAATAATGTCTCCACCTTTGTACTGCTGTTACGACAGCCAGTAGTTCTTTCTCATAAGTGGACAAAGCCTGATTTTTTGGGTGATAAGGATTTACTCATAAAAGCTACTGGTTTCTCCCCTTACATGAGAACAACCCCTATGCCATTTCCAATGGCATCACACTCAACTACAAATTCTCTGTTATAGTCTAGTAGTGTCAAAACTGGAGTGTGGGTCATCAAGTCTTTGAGTTTAATGAAAGTTGCTTCAGCTTGCTGACTCCATCGAAAAGAGTCCTTTTTTAATAAGTCTGTAAGGGGTTGACAAATTTTTTCATAATCTTGGACAAATCTCCTATAGTACCCTGTTAGACCCAGAAATCCGCTTAGGGCTATTATGTTGGTTGGGACAGGCCATTGCCTCATACAATGGATCTTGGTTGGATCAACAGCTACCCCATTAGCACTAATCATGTGACCCAAATAATTTATCTCTGTATTTCCAAAGGAACACTTAGACCTTTTAACATATAGTTGGTTGGACCTTAAAATTTGTAAAGTAATTTCCACATAGCTGAGATGATCCTCTTAATTTCTACTATATATGAGAAAATTATTAAAAAAAACCAAGATTAATTTCTTTAAAAATAGCCTGAATATATCATTCATTAGTGAATGGAATGTAGATGGAGCATTGGTTAGCCCAAAGGGCATAACTAAAAACTCAAAATGCCCATCATGTGTCGTGAAGGCTGTTTTGGAAATGTCCTCAGGATGCACTCTGATCTGGTGGTAACCAGACCTGAGGTCCAACTTGAAAAAGAAACAGGCACCACATAATTCATCAAGAAGTTCATCTATAATGGGTATGAAAAATTTATCCTTAACTGTGGCTGAGTTTAAGGCTTTGTAATCTATACAAAATTTCTATCTATTATCCTTTTTATAACTAACAGAACTGGGGAAGAAAATGGGCTAGTACTAGGCCTTATAATGCCAGTAGACAGTATTTCTTGAACTAACTTTTCTATTTCATTTTTCTGAATATATGAATACCTGTAAGGCCTTACATTAACTGATTCAGTCCCTAGTTTCAACATAATCTGATGGTCGTGTGTTCTTGAAGGGGGTAAGCCTTTTGGTGCTTCAAACACATCAAAAAATTGCTGCAATATTTCTTCCAAATCCTTGGCTGTTGCTTCTGTTGCTTGATCTGATTGTATCATGAATAACTGGGCTACTGCTCCTTGTGGGTTCTTATGTATAAGCTTCTTATGGTTTTTGCATTGAATTAATTTGAATTCCCCAAGACTACTACCCCTCAATACATGCCTTCTACCCTTCCACCTAAATTCTATGGTTAAATCCTTGAAATCCAAAGTCATTGGTTCTAATGTTGACAGCCATTGGATTCCCAATACCATATGACATCCCCCCAATGACAAAATTCTCATGTCAGAATGAAACTGAGTGCCCTACATTTCTCAATTAAAGTTCCTACATTCTGCATTGATGCTGAGCTTCTCCCCATTAGCCACAAAAACTGTTAAAGGATATGTAGGATGAACTCATAGCCAATTCTCTTGGCAACATGTGGGTCCAAGAAATTATGAGTACTACCTGAATCTATAAGGATCATCACTAGCCTCTTCTTGATATTGCCTCTAACTTTCATGGTTCTATAGGAAGTGTTGCCCGCCAAGGCATGGAGGGAAATCACCATTTTCTCATCTTCCCTCTCAGTATTTTGTTCTCTCATCTACTCATTTGAATCCTCATCTGGTTGTTCTTCCTCTTTGATTTCGTCTGTCTCAGCTTCCAATAAGAAGAATTGTCGTTTCTTACAAACGTGCCCTCTTACATACATCTCATCGCAATTGAAACAAAGGCCTTTTTCTTTTCTCTCTTCCCATTCTTTGTCGGATAATCTTTTAATAAGGATGTTTAGCTTGTTATTAGCAATAGGTGGCCTAAGAGTACTAACCTTGTGCTCCCCACTGTAACTGAACTTTGGATTCATGACTGGTTTGTTCCTCCTACTGATGGCTTCGTAATTTTCTTCCTATAGCCTAGCAAGACCAATGGCTTGGGTGAGATTTTCAGGTCGAAACATTTGCACCTTCTTTTTAATCTCTTCCTTGAGTCCACTAATGAAGCAACTCACATAAAAATTCTCTAGTAACCCCGATGTTTTATTGGCGAACTGTTCGAAATTCTCTTGAAAAGCCTTGACATCACCTACCTATTTGAGTTTTGTTAGATTTCCCACTACATCTTCATAAGGATTGGGATTAAACCTCTGTACTATGGATTCCCAGAACTCTCTCCAGTTCCCTCTGTTGGCTCATGTCTTCTCAAACCACTAAAACCACTATAAGGCCTTCCCTTCCAGATGCAACGACGCAATTCAAACTTTCTGAACTTCTTCGATTTGGTTAAACTCGAAGAACCTCTCGCATTTATAAATCCAGCCTGACGGATCTTCTTCACTGAATCTTGAAAAATCTACCTTAGCGAATCTTGAATTTATTGAATTTTAGTGATTTTTGTTACCTGTGAGTGTCGTGTAAGAGTTTTCTCCTTGCTTCGATGGTACACTCAAAATTTTGTTAGCAATTTGATAATATATCACATTCATGCTCGCCAGAAGTTGCTTAATGTCTTCAATGGCCTCCCCGTGCTTCTCCGAGGTTTCTCTTAAGTTTCTGATCGAATTCTCTATACGTCTCAACTCCTGTGATCTAGTCCCATCTGCTATATTAATCTTTCACTGTGCAAGAACCGAAGGCTCTGATACCAAATGATAGAATCAGAGTAAGAAGAAAATCAAGTTACCGAATGGAAAATAATTTATTACACTAAATTCTCAAGAAAAATATCACACCATATTCTCCCCTATGTTTTGCCTTCTGTAGAGTTTTCTGCTCAGGTGCCTAACTAATTACCTGCCTTCTTAACTAACTAAATAATTCTCATTTTCTCACTTCCAGCTTGCTGGATTATTACAATTCCTAACAGAGGTGAATCACCGAATTTGCTTGATCTCACCTGGTCCCGACCAAAACCGTCTTCGGTCTTCCAAACCTCAAATCCCTAGCCCAGAAAACCCTCATTATCCTCCTCATCCCTAATGAAGGCATCAGCGCTTGGCAAAGTTTTCCTGGTCTAGTGGTTTCGTTAATGGCGGAGTCGATTGGATTGCCTATAGTGGAAACCTGAGCATCGATTACCGTAACGTAATTCTTGTGTCTGATATGGGAAGTGATTCGTTCAAAGAGATGAAGGTGCCGGAGAAGATTATTAACAAAATAAAAATTATAAAGATAATGTTTTACATTATTAAAATTAATAATTTATAAATGATAATTTATAGTAGAAATTGTAATTGTAAGTATTTTGTAAATATTATTACTAATAATAAACTAAAATTAAAAAAATATAATTTATAATAAAATTTATTAATATTTCAAATAAATTATAATTTATAAATAAAATAAGTATCTCCAAACTTTGCCAAACACCCCCAAAAAAAATGGGGCAAAGTCCATGAATTAAAGACCTAAGTAAAGACATTTTGCCAAAAATCAACGTTGGTCGATCACAATAAAGAAGTGATGTTTGACCGCGTGTTTCAAATCTGACATGAGTTTTGCTAACTCAATTTGCAACTCCCGGTCCGATTCAAAATCATCATTTTGGGACTAATAGGTTCACTAATTACAAATAGTGGGTATTTAAAAGAATGTGAAAAAATAATATTTAAATTATTTTATGTACAATGAAATGAAAATAGCATCAACTGTTAATTTATTTTAAATTAGTCAATTGTAAATAATTAAAAATTAAATTAATCACACAATATATAAGACAGCTGCAATTTTTTTCATGTAAAATTTCAATTTAAATAAAAATCACGAAACTAATTAAAGTCTAAATAAATCAAATATTATACCACTGAACAATTACAAGATATACTTATAGACTCCAATTGATTCCTCAACCCACACCCTTGAGCTCCAAATGCAGGTGCATTGTTCTCCAATACTTAATTACTACCATACCGACTCTTCAATAGTTCTTGAAAGTATTGAATCATCATTAATACTTCACGCTGATAAAATCCACCACTTGTAACTTTTGCAATAATGATTTATAACCATCTTTTACTTAACTTTAATTACGTATAAGTAATTATCATAAGTCATAATTTTTACCGTCAAAGCAACAATAATCGATAGATCATGACAGTTTTTGTTTTATGGTATAAAACATATTCTAATTTAAAATATCGAATGATTTTAAATTTTGTTATGTTTTTAACATTTTTTGTTTTTTAATA
>JAOTRH010048134.1:0-19583 GCA_034768845.1 Heliamphora exappendiculata | reverse complement strand
TTCGAAATTAATAAATTTATTTTAATTAAATAAATTTTTATAACCCTCAAAAATATTTTAAAAATCTAAGTGGGAGAAGAAATTTATTCACAGATAAATCCTGCGGTCTCCATCATCAGTTTGTAGGCGATGCAGTTAAACCCTGCGTGTCGATAGTAAAGCCTTCCTCCCCAACAGACAGATTATTTGTGGTATCGCCAGTACAAATCTCATTTAGGAATAATTCTAGATAATTATTAATGTGGATCACTTCTCCAATTGAAGGGTTCATTGCGAAGTGATTAATTTGGGATTAAGTGATGGTTAACACTTAGTTGTATATAATAGTATTATCTCCAACTGAGTCACTGCTATTATATACTAGACCAAAGTTATGTCAGCTATTTAATTTTACTTGGCATGGTCAGTTGCCTAGATAGTGAAATTAAAACGAATTGGCATATCTGCTCTTATGAAGGATAGTAGACATCCTCTTAACGAGGCATGCTATTCTCAGGTTACAAGGCTCCTGGCGAATTAATTTTAAAATGGTAGAGGAAACTAAATTAAAATGAATTTAAAGTTTTTCTCATCATAATTAATGATTTTTTTAATTATGTGATTCTCAGGATTAAAATAGATTTCAATCCACTCGCTTCAATACTCAAAGAAAACAAACTAATAGAACCAAATTTTGTTGACTGAAAATGTAACTTGGATATAACTTTAACTACAAATGGTATTCCTTCAATACCAGAAAATGTGTTTGTTTCTGAAAAATGTTCTTCCTCTGGGCTAAAAGGCATAAAGAAGAAAAAAGTTTAGAAACAGGGAGACACAGTTTCTAGGGTAGTTAGTGGGCCACGAACTGGTGTGAAAAAGCCAAAAGAAAGATATTTTCACTACAACCAGACCTAACACTGGAAAAAGCTATGTACAGTATTTTTCAGAAGGCAGAACAAATAGGGTAATTTCAGTTCACTGGTTGTAGAAACATGTTTAGCGGTGTTATCTATCGGTACCTGGTGTGTAGATACGGAGGCAACTAATCATGTCTGCAATTCATTCTAGGGGTTTCAGGAAACCTGATAACTTAGTGATAGGGAGATTTACCTGCATTTGGGCAATAATACAAATGTAACAGCAGTTGTAGTAGGAGATGCCACTTTCAGTTTTGGTAGAGATCGGATTTTAATATTGGGAGATTGTCTTTATGTACCTGCCATTATAAGGAACTTAGTTTTCGTTTCTAGATTGGCTAAAGATGAATATTTGGTTTATTTTAATAACTCTTTGATTATTAAGGATAATAAACGAGTTATCTATTCTGGTACATTGGTGGATGATCTTTATATTATTACTCCAATTCCTCCTACACTACGACTAACTGAAACGAATAATATATCTATATTACCATATAAGAGAAAGTTTCATTCTTTAATGAACCAAATGTTTCTTTGGCACTTACGCTTAGGTCATATTAATCTAAAAATGATAAATAGACTAGTAGCAGATGTACCTTTGAATTCATTGGAAGTGGAGGCACTTCTAGTCTGTGAATCTTGCTTAGAGGGTAAGATGACCAAGAGGCCCTTTTCGGCCAAAAGCTATAGAGCTAAAGAACCATTAGAGCTGGTTCATTTTGATGTATGTGGTCTTATGACAATCTGGACTAGAGGTGGCTTTGAGTACTTTGTCAGTTTCATTAATGACTACTCAAAGTATGGATACATTTACTTGATACACGTAAGTTGAATGCTTTGAGAAATTCAAAGAATTCAAGGCAGAGGCAAAGAATTGTCTGGGTAAAAGTATCAAATCACTACGATCCGATCATAGTGCGGAATACCTCTTTGGAGAGTTTAAGGACTACTTGTCATCAGAGGAGATTACATCCCAATTAACTGCACCTAGCACTCCACAGCTGAATGGTGTAGCAGAAAGAAAGAATATGACTCTTATAGAGATGGAAAGATCCATGATGAGTTATTCAAGTTTATCGGATTCGTTTTGGGGTATCTCAAGGGAATGAAGGGTGGCCTATTTTATAACCCTAAGGATCAGAAGGTCAATGTTAGCACCAATGCCCGATTCTTGGAAGATGATTATATTATGAATCATAGGCTCAAAAGCAAAATTGTTCTGGAAGAACTGAGAGAAAGTACTAGTAGAATTGAAGAGGAACCACAAGTCACTGATATTCCATTACCTCGTTGTAGTGGAAGGATTATCGAAAGGAGAAAATCAAGAACAAGGTACTGATGCATAGGGTTCAGATTCGGCACAGCCTATTACTGCTAGTACACAAACACAAGTAGTGCCTCGTCGTAGTGGGAGGGTTGTCCATCAACCCGATCGATATATATTCTTCGGAGAGTCGTTTGATAGGATCCCGAATGAATTAGATACCGAGCCCTGTAACTATAATGAAGCACTAAAAGACAAATATGCAGATCTTTGGCAAAGGGCCATGATTTCAGAGATGGAATCTATATATTCTAATCAGGTATGAGAACTTATAGAACCACCCGAATGGATAAAACTCATTAGATGCAAGTAGATCTACAAGAGGAAGAGAGGAGTAGATGAGAAAATTAAAACCTTCAAAGCTAGTCTTGTTGCTAAAAGGTTCACTCAAAAAGAAGGGATCGATTATGAGGAAACTTTTTCACCAGTAGTCATGTTTAAATCTATTCGAATTCTCTTATCCATTGCCGCTCATTTCGATTACGAAATCTAGCAAATGGACGTCAAGACAGCTTTCCTTAACGGAAGTCTTGACGAGTGTATCTATATGATACAACCAGACGGATTCATTGCAAAGGGCCAGGAGCACATGTTGTGCAAGCATAAGAGATCCATTTATCGACATAAGCAGGCATCAAGATCTTGGAACACTCGATTTGATCAAGCTATAAAATCTTATGGCTTTGATCAAAGTCCGGATGAGTTATGTGTGTATAAGAAGCATGACGGAAGCGTGATGATCTTCCTGATACTTTATGTAGACTATATCTTGCTCATCGGAAACGATGTGGGAGGCATTATCTATGGTTAAAGTATGGTTATCTGAGCTGTTTGATATGAAGGACTTGGGAGAAGCCAGTCACATCATTGGGATCAAGCTCGTGCGAGATCAAAAACAAAGGATATTGAGCTTATCACAAGCAAAGTATATCGATGATATCCTTGCTCGTTTTAGCATGCAGGATTCTAAGAAAGGGTTTCTTCCTTTCAGGTATAGAATCACTCTATCAAAGGATTAGTGTCTTATGACACCTGATGAGATAGAGAAGTTAAAGGTGGTTCCTTATGCTTCAACAGTAGGAAGCCTCATGTATGCTATGCTTTGCACTAGACCTCACATCTGTTTTGCCATTGGCATGGTTAGCAGATATCAGTCTAACTCAGGGCAGAAGCATTGGACTACGGTAAAGAATATATAATCGAGTACTAAAAAAGAACTAAGGATTATATGTTAGTTACCAGGCAGATAGTCTAGTACCTTTGGGGTACATAGACTCAGATTTTTAATCAGACATAGAGCTTACATCAGGAGACAACCTTGCATATCCTTTACAAAGATCTTACCGGCTAAGACTTTTTATAATCATGTAGAGCGCATGAGAGTCAGATGTATAGCAGCATGGTTTTAAGTATAAATGGGAGATTGTTAGGATTAGTTTACTGAAAATCATATTTTTAGTATTTAATTTTATTTTTAATAAATTTAATTTTTCATTTTATTAGAATCTTTATGAGCAATATATGTGTATCATTTTAATGTTATGCATGGATGTCTGATATTCTGTATAGTATTTAATTTGGTGTGTAGAGTACGGATTACACACAAAAGATCGGATTTTAAGTTCTTATAGAATATAAGTTCTATGTACACAGTTTAGATGGAAATGGGCATACCATCGGTACGACTGTAGTACAGAATTTTAGTAGGCCTATCTTTGTTACGGAAAACAGATAATAGTATCGTCTATGTTCTGCCTCTCTATACTATTACACTTTGTGTGTAATGAATGGGATATTTGAGGTAATTAATTTTATACTGACTATATAAATTAATTCACACCCCAAGGTTATTATGAATAGTACTTATCCTTTTAATCCTAAAATAATTATTGATTTATATATATTTAGTATTTGTTGTTTTGATTCATTAGAGGGTGCGATCTTATATGGGTCTATATTCTCGGTGAGTTGGATAGCGATATTATTTACATGGCAAATATTAATTATTGACGGAATCTACGTCCCGATATATCAGGATTGACGATACCCCATTAAGGATGCTTATAAGTTTTGACCAGACCAAACCCTACAAGTGGATTTAGTTATTCGGTGGTCAAATAAGTTAAGCAGAAGGGTTTAAAGAATATCAAGATGCCGATTAAATTAAATTGTCAGTAATTAAATTTAATTGGTGTGTATCGAGAATCTTAACGTGGAGAGAAATGTTAAGCATTTAATAACATGAGCTCAATGCAAGAAGGTATTGAGATTATGGGTTAGAGTCTAATTATAGTTCTTTAGTTGTGTGAACTGTAATTCAGTATTTTATGAAAATTATAGAAACCGCTGCATGTCTTTCCATAATTGTAAAAACCTCTAGTAGGTGTCTGTGTTTCACTGGAAGTCTAACTCGTAATTACTCCCCAGGTCCCTACTGTAGCCCTATATATATATGTGGGTAGGCTGAACCAGTTTCTAATGATTTTATATCATTATTATTATGATATTATTTTTGTCTTTCAAAACATAAATATATCAGGATTCTGCCGGTATGAGTTCTCGGAGGATCGTAGCCCACACTACGTTCGAGGATCGCGTAAGGGAGTACAGTAGAAGATCTGACTGGAGTTTCAACTCGGAATCAAATCGTAGTTGAAGAATAGATCGACAAAAGGTATTCTTCTAAATTAACTTTGGTTGCACAGGTTTATTTTTGATCGTTTGACGTCAAAATATTTATCTGGAGCCCGTTTCAGCGTTTGCCCGTCTAGTTAATTTTTTACCAAAAATTGTTTACAAAAATAATGATCTTGGCAGTATTGTCTCCAACAGTTATCCTTGAGTTTGATGACTTCTAAGTGTGCTGAAACCTTGATATTAATATCTAAAACACAAGCATGCAAAGAAAGGGAACAAAAACTTGAAATGACATAAGTAGAAGGCTTAGACCCTAAGAGACTTGATTTTTTAGAACAAAGATGTTTCTGCCCTAAATTTTGGAAAGCCATAACTCAATTTAGAAAGTTGATATAAGCATGTTCTTTATGTCCATCTTTAGCTTTTTATTTCATATTTTATGCAAAGTTGGTTTCAACTCATTTTCATAAATAGAACTCGACATATTGTAATTTTACCAAAGTGTGTCATTTTCTGACCAGTCAACACTACTGACATGGGAACCCAATTTTAAAATAAGATCCGAACTTTGGTCAAAACATGAAAGTTGTTAATAGCATGTATGTCAATCAACCCAGTAAAAATGAGAACAAAATATTGAGCTTTGATAGGTCAACACCCCTTTGAAAATCTCTATTGAGTTTTCGCCCCTAAGGAACATTCTGTTACATATTTTTATATAGCTCCAAATTTCTATTTTTAGTGACCTATTCCAAAAGTGGTGTACATGGATATTGTAGCTAACATATTGAAGTAATTGTTGCCCAAAAATTAGACCTTAAAGCCTCAGGATGATATCCCAAAATTATTTCAAACCCTCTGTCCAAAACCGACTCTACTGAGTTTTAGCGGCTGACAGAACCTACTTTTTAAAATGGCCAAAACGTCAAACTTGTTTCAACCACCTACCCTTCATTCTAAACATGAAACTTGTAGGGGCCTTGTTGATCTAGAACATACTAAAAAAGGGGCTCATTTGATCTTGATGTGATACCCCAAAACTGAGACCAACAGAAGCATGTTTTTGGTAATATCTTAATAAAAGTGCTGAACCGTTTTTGCTTAGAAAGTTTTGTTCACCCCTTTGCCTTAGGTTTTGGCCTTGGTATTAAACATGAGAGTTGTAGAAAATATTTTTATCTAAATAGTGTATAAAAATCATTGCTTGATTCCAAGTCTGGATACCCCAAAACTTTGACGACTATTTTAATTTAAGACTTGATATTTGGTCATACGGTTGCAAAGTGTAATTTGAGTATCCTTTACTGTGAGACCCAAGTTTTATATGATGATTAGTTAATTAGTGCTTACTTGTGAATATATGATGATTAGAACACATGCCATTGTTAGTTGTGCTTTAGAATATAAGTTGTTATACCATGAGCATTGTGATTGTGACACTAGAGGCATCTAGTAGGTTACCCCTTGTATGTTTTAAGTTGTATCTTGATAGGGTTGATGTGGGGGTGTTGAATGTGGGCCATGTCCTTCTTAAGCCGTGTTATGTCCTGAGCCGTATCACATCTTGAGTCGAACTACCGCTGTACATCGTAGTGATCGGGAGCGCTGATGTACCGAACCTAACGTACGGGAACGTAATGGTACCATTCAGATTGTTGTGTCAAGTATGAATAACTTTGGGCCATATATGTCCTGAGCTGTGCGACGTTCTGAACAGTGTCACATCTTGAGTCGAACTACAGCTATACGCCACAGTGATCGGGAACGCTGATGTACGGGAACATAATAGTGCCATTCGGATTATTGTCTTGAATATGTTAACTTTGGGCCATATATGTCCTAAGCCATATTACGTCTTGAGCCGTATCACATCTTGAGCCGAACTACCGCTATACACCGTAGTGATCGGGAATGTTGATGTACGGGAACCTAACGTACGGGAACATAATGGTGCCACTCAGAATTCGATTGGTTGATTTATAATCGGGATGGGTTATGTTGAGTTGTCTTTCATAATTTTAAGTCTAAGGTGTCCTTGGTTGCCATTTTCGAAAATGTTTTGGGATGAATTCCCATTGTGCACCCTGGGCGTGTCCCCGATATTTGAAATGATTTATGGATATTGTTGGACACCAAGGGTTCGTCACTGGCATTCTGGTTTTGATGACTTAGACTTTTGGTTGATGTCAAACGAGCAACTTAGTTCTTATGGTGGGAATTGTTGGTCTGGATAAGGGTGGCTGATAATTGGTTGGCCCACCACCATGCCGTTGCTATTGAGTAAAACAGCTGTGGTATGACGCCTGGCGACGCATTTTATGAGACCCTGACCCATTTTCTTTTTCGGCATTTTCAGACGCGCGTTACGTGTTTTCGTTTGAGCGTATTTTTATTTTTTTTTGATGCATGATTGGGCTTAGATATGCATGCAGGGTAGGTTCCCGGGGCCGTGGGCCATTGTGGTGCGATTCTCAAAAAAAATTTAAAAAATGATATTTTGGAGGCCTATAAATATTTGGAGTTAGATATTTTCAAAATATATTTTCTAAAACTTAACTCCTAAGTTTTTTGTTTTCTTTCAGCCTTCTCTCTAAGTTCTCGGGGGCCCGGGGCTCAATTTTTAACGGTCAGACTGTAGATCCTTGGTATTGGTGTCGTGGGCTACGCAACTATCCGATTAGAATTTGATTCCGACGAAGCTCGATTTTGCTCGTGGTTCGAAGTGTCGAGTTTTGAACCCACCGAGGTAGGATTCTAGACCTGTATGTGTTATAAGGGTGCTATGGGTAATCGGGTGTCTTTTTACCGGTCGGATTGTTGTAGATCTGATTTTCTATAAAGTTAGGTTTTTGGGTTAAAAATTAGGTTTTTGTCGATTTCGGTGGATGAAATCGGGTATCGGGGGTTTCTTTTGAGGTCTTGGTGTTAGGCCTAGGCATGTGGATGTTCACAAGTGTTGATATGGAGTTTGGAGGGCTGGACCCATAGTTTAAAAATGGTTTTTGGGTGAGTTCGGTCGACTAAACTCATTGGTTCAGTTGACTGAAGCTTGGTTTTTGAGTTCAGTCGACTGGACAGAGGGCTTCGGTCGACTGGGGGCTTGGTTCGGTCGACTGAAGTGTTGGGGTGTGTTTTGGTTGTTTTGTGGTTGGATTTTAGTTTTCGATTGCCGTCCTATGGTATTCAATTGATTGATTTATGGGAATTAATTGATTCAAATACCTGTAGTTTTCCTTTGGGGTTTCGTTAATGGAATTGTGGTTTCGAAAGTCGTGTGGTGGCCCTAGGTGTTTATGTGATGCCATCCTCGGGTGTGACGCGCATGGTTGGTTTAGGGTTTGTGGAACGGTTGTGTGAGTGCTGGTTATGTGCGCAACGTGTGGGTTTGTGGTTTGGCTAAAGGTGGGGTTCTGGCAAGAATTGGTCTGAGGGAGGTTTCAGGTGTTGGCCTTCGGGTTAGGTGTTGGTTGTCCCTGTGTATGGACAGGTCCCAGTTTGTGGATGGGTCGTTCGGTTATCGAATGACGGGTGTGTGGCATGTGATGTCTTCTCGGGTTTTATGGTTATGTGCATTTATAACTGTTTATTCATGTATAGATTGCATGGCATGATATCTTATGTGTATCGTGGTTACATGCTGTAGAACTTAGAGTTTTATTAGGCATGGATGTGATGGATTTGTGGGGCACATGCATGTGGTGTATGTGGTATGTTATATGCATTTAAATCCTGATTAGGTTATGCATAGGAATGTTCGGTGTTATCCCATAGTTTTCAGTGTTACCACGTTAATTTTAGTTTTATCCTGTAATATGCGGTGTTATCTCGTGGCATGCGGTCTTATCCCGTGGCATGTAGTTTTATCCCGTGGTATAATCCGTGGTCGGCGATTCCATCCCGTGGCTTACGGTATAGTATATGGTTTTATCCCGCGGTGTACGGTTTTACCCCATGGTTTGGTCTATGGTTTTACCCCATAGTACATGGTTTTATCCTGGGAATGTATGTTTATGTACGGTTCATTATCTCAGCATTAGGGATGTCGTTACGGCATGTGAGGGCCGGTTGTTAGATTTGTGGTTGCGGCGTATGGGAGCCGGTTGCATGTGTCATGGATTGCATGTATCGTATTATGGGACGGATAGACCAGTTTTCAAATTATTTTTAAGAGTCGGGTGAATCGCGATCTAAAAACCATTTTTCAATTGTTTTCAAGGCTCTTATGAGTGAGTCAAAACATAGTTTGTATCCTCGCTTTCCCGTTTGCATGTGAAAACTGTTTTTAAGACTAAAAAGAGAGTCTAAACCCGCACTTCGGTTTCTTAGCATGTTTTGTTTATATTGCATGCTTGTCTAATTTCTACTGAGCCTTGGCTCACGATGTGGGATTTATTTTTCTTCAGGTACCAGTCATGCTGGTTGATCTAAAGGTGCCGGAGGATGTGGAAGAGTGTAGTCTTCCTTTTTGTTAGTTTTGTTACATGTATGTTGTAACATGTTCTTAGTGTTGGAGCCTTGTAATGTATGCCATTTGGTGTTTATATACAATGCATGTATATTCCTTTTGAGAGTGTATTCTCGGTTGGGTATGTTATTTGCTTATTTATGGGTGTTTCACGTGGCCTGGAGTTTGGAGCGTGACAACTTGGTATCAGAGCTCTAGGTTCGAATACCTATGAGCCGTGGGAAGAGGTTTCATCACTGTGTGAGGTTGATTGCGTGTGCTTGATTGCATGTGTTTATATGTTTTGATAACATGAACGTGATAGCATGCGGGTCATATGTGAATGACGTGTATATGTGAGTATGAGGGTTAAATCTTAGAAGTGATAGTCTTGCCTTTGGGCGTTTGGGTTAACAAACTTGGGAGCCAAGTTAGAAACACGTTTAGCTGACGTGATTTCTAGCAGGGAGTCTGAGTAGGTTATTCAGGTTGACGTGTCATTCTTGTTGGTTCTCCTCGCTATGTGTGGTTGTCTAGCATGAACCTACGTGGCTATATGCTAGCATGCTTATGTTATTAAGTGTTTATGTTCATGCTTTGTGTTGCATCTTATATGTTGTTTTCTTTCATATAGACACGATGTTGGCAAAACGAGGGTGAGGCCGTGGTCGAGGCCATGGCCGTGCGGTTAGCCAAGGGGATGTTCCTATCCCTGATGCTGGGGATGCAAATGCTCCCCAAGGACCTGTTGACATGGTAGAGTTGTTGCGTGCGCTGGTGGGTTCCATCGGCCAACTGGTTGAGACCTCTAGAGGTGAGGCTGTTAGAGAGAGGGTGCCTAAGGCGAGGGCTACTGTGGCGATGTGGGAGTTTAGGCACATGGATCCGCCTACCTTTGCTGGGGATCCTGATCCCATTGTGGCGACAGAGTGGCTGGAGTTGGTGACACGGATCCTTGACACACTACAGATTGCGGAGGATGAGTTGCGAGTTTCTTTTGTCACCTTTTAGCTGAGGGGTGCTTCTCACGCTTGGTGGAAATATGTCAGGACTACTGCAGGAGTTACTTGGGCAGCTTTTACAGGAGTGTTTCTGGAGAAATACTTCCCAGCTTCGAGGAGAGATTTGTATAGGGAGGAGTTCTACACTCTTACCCAGGGGGTGATGGACGTCATGCAGTATGAGTCTAGGTTCACGTGCTTGTCCCGATTTGCACCTGAGTTGGTGAGCACAAACGAGCTGCGTTCTATGAGGTTTGAGCAGGGCCTGAGACCGGCGATCAGAGAGCGTGTGGTAGCGGTGGGGATTCGTGTGTTCACAGAGCTGGTAGAGGTAGCTGTGAGGGTGGAGAACACCATGATTGAGATCCGAGCTTCTAGGGAGGCCAGGATACCGCAGGGTGGAGTAGAGGCGCAGACAGCTGGGCGTTCCAGCAAGAGGCAGAGGTCCTCTGGTCCCAGTTTTCATCCATCTGGATCACAGCAGTTCTCTGCACCATCACCATCAGTGGCTTCGTCAGGGAGACTAGAGCAGAGGGAGGTCAGATGTTTTCGATGTGTACAACCGGGGCATCGTGTACCAGATTGCCCGCAGCTGAGGCAATCTCGGGACCCATAGTTGAGGTAGGCTTAGAGTTCTATACAGGATCAGTCGCAGGCGATGGAGTTACCCGTTTGTTACAAATGTGGTCAGACTGGACACATCCGTAGGACTTGTCCCCAGAGGGAGGATGCGCCGAGCATGGCTGGTACACCAGAGGGTTCGTATGTGCGGGACTAATAGCAGCATCCAGCTGTTCAGAATTCCTGAGCGATAGCAGGTGGGAGTACATCAGTTCAGTCGGTGCGGTAGCCGATAACCCCGAGTTATGGCAGACAGGACATAGTGGGGTTGCCTCGAGTGTATTCTCTTGTAGCTCGCGATTCATCTAGGGCACCGTTTGTGCCGGAGGATGCTGATATGCCTTCAGCGAGCAGAGGTACTTTCTGAGTAGGCAGGCTTTGGACCAATTTCCTTGTTGGATCAATTTGGGGCTGGTTATGGATCCCGTGGATGGTATGCTGTGTTGAGGCAGTGGTTGGTGAGGTTATGAGGTTGGGAGTGTTGTAGATCCCATGTCTGTGAGATAGTTGGCCATTGTCTAGGATGCCTGACCTTGTTTGACTATATCCTAGGAATGGTTTGGCTTATCATCTCGTATGCCATGTTGATGTGATCGACAATTTGTTTCTTTTACCTTATGTTAAATTTTGAGGACGAAATTCCTTTAAGGGGGGTAGAGTTGTGAGACCCTGACCTATTTTCATTTTTTGGCATTTTCGAACGCGCGTTATGTGTTTTCATTTGAGCATGTTTTTATTACTTTTAATGCATGATGGGCTTAGATATGCATGTGGGGTAGGCTCCCAGGGCCGTGGCCTGTTGTGGTGCGATTCTCGAAAAAATTTTAAAAAAAGATATTTTGGAGGCCTATAAATATCTGAAGTTAGATATTTTCAAAAGATATTTTTCAAAACTTAACTCCTAAGTTTTTTATTTTCTCTCTGCCTTCTGTTTCACTTCTTGGGGGCCCGGGGCTCAATTTTTGACTATCAGACTGTAGATCCTTGGTATTGGCGTCGTGGGCTACGCAACCATCTGGTCAGAATTTGATTCTGGCGAAGCTTGATTTTGCACGTGGTTTGAGGCATCGAGTTTTGAACTCATCGAGGTAGAATTCTAGGCCTGTATATGTTATAAGGGTGCTATGGGTAATCGGGTGTCTTTTTACCAGTCGGATTGTTGTAGATTTGATTTTCTGTAAAGTTGGGTTTTTAGGTTAAAAATTAGGTTTTTGTCAATTTCGGCGGATGGAATTGGGTGTTGGGAGTTTCTTTTGAGATCTTGGTGTTAAGCCTAGGCATGTGGATGTTCACGAGTGTTGATTTGGAGTTTAGAGGCTTCGATTTGAGGTTTGGAGGGCTGAACCCGTAACTTAAAAATGGTTTTTGGATGGGTTCGATCAACTGAACTCATAGGTTCAGTCGACTGAAGCTTGGTTTTTGGGTTCGGTCGACTGGACCGAGGGGTTTGGTTGACTTAACCGTGTTCCAGGGCATTTCTGGTTTTCCAGTGTGGTCTTCGGTCGATTGAGGGCATGGTTCAGTCGACTGAAGTGCTGGGGTGTGTTTTGGTGGTTTTGTGGTTGGGTTTTGGTTTTCGATTGGAGTCCTATGGTATTCAATTGATTGATTTATGGGAATTTATTGATTCAAATACCTATGGATTCCCTTTAGGGTTTCGTTAATGGCATTGTGGTTTCGAAAGTCGTGTGGTGGCCCCGGGTGTTTATGTGATGCCATCTTCGGGTGTGACGGGCATGGTTGGTTTAGGGTTTGTGGCACGGTTGTGTGAGTGCTGATTATGTGCGCAACGTGTGGGTTTGTGGTTTGGCTAAAGGTGGGGTTCTGGAAAGAATCAGTTTGAGGGAGGTTTCAGGTGTTGGCCTTCGGGTTAGGTGTTGGTTGTCTCTGTGTGTGGAAGGGTCCCAGTTTGTGGATGGGTCATTTAGTTATCGAATGACTAGTGTGTGGCATGTGATGTCTTCTCGGGTTATATGATTTTGCGCATTTATAACTGTTTATTCATGTATGGATTACATGGCATGGTATCTTATGTGTATCGTGGTTACATGTTGTAGAACTCAGAGTTTTATGAGGCATGGATGTGACGGATTTGTGGGGCACATGCATGTGGTGTATGTGGTATGTTATATGCATTTAAATCCTGATTACGTTATGCATAGGATTGTTCGGTGTTATCCCGTGTTTTCGGTGTTACCCTGATAATTTCAGTTTTATCCTGTAATATGCAGTGTTATCCCGTGGCATGCGGTTTTTTCCCGTGGTATAATCCGTGGTCGGCGGTTCCATCCCGTGGCTTACGATATAGTATACAGTTTTATCCTATGGTGTGCAGCATTATCCTGCGGTGTACGATTTTACCCCGTGGTTTGGTCTACGATTTTACCCTATAGTACATGATTTTATCCCGGGATTGTCTGTTAATGTACGGGTCATTATCTCAGCGTTAGGGCTGTGGTTGCGGCATGTGAGGGCCGGTTGTTAGATTTGTGGTTGTGGCGTATGAGAGCCGGTTGCATGTATCATGGATTGCATGTATCGCATTATGGGACGAATAGACTAGTTTTTAAATTATTTTTAAGAGTCGTGTGAATCGCGATCTAAAAACTATTTTCAAGGCTCCTGTGAGTGTGTCAAAGCATGGTTTGTATCCTCACTTTTCCGTTTGCATATGAAAACTATTTTTAAGACTTGAAAGAGAGTCTAAACCTGCACTTCGATTTCCTAGCATGTTTTGTTTATATTGCATGCTTGTCTAGTTTCTGCTGAGTCTTGACTCACGGTGAGAGATTTTTTTTTCTTCAGGTACCAGTCACGCTGGTTGATCTGAAGGTGCCGGTGGAGGTGGAAGAGTGTAGTCTTCCTTTTTGTTAGTTTTGTTACATGTACATTGTAACATGTTCTCAAGGTTGGAGCCTTGTAATGTATGTCGTTTGGCGTTTATATACAATGCATATATGTTCCTTTTGAGAGTGTATTCTCGGTTGGGTATGTTGTTTACTTTTTTATGGGTGTTTCACGTGGCCTGGAGTTTGGGGCGTGACACATTTACTATTCGCAACGAGGCAAGAATATGTTTTATGATCAGAGTCCCATCAAGTCTACTCTGGTGATTCTCGATGTGAAATCCCTGTTATAATCTTTGTGCATATTGGGTTGGCCATCTGTATTACATATATGGCATCTCATATGCTCATGTTTATTGACTTCTCTGCTATCCTATCATAATTTGTCTGTCTCCTTGACTATAAACTATATTGGTGTTATATGATATGTGTCGTGGTGAATTTTATGTCGTGAGATTAGTTAGAAGGTTAGAGTGTTTTGCTTCTGAGCTTTGGCTCATGGCATTCGTGCCACAGGTGTGGAGGAGTTCTTGGAGGAAGTCATCCTAGAGGGAGAAGAAGAGTTTGAAGAACAGAGTGAGTTCGAAAAGAACGTGGATTTTGCTGATGCATTCTAAGGAGTCGAGACCTCTGCTTTTGTTCTAATAATCAGTTCTCTCGTGCTTAGTGTAATTTTTGAAATTTTTTAGTAAAACTGTAATAGTTATGTAATTTTAAATAGTCCAAAACTCATTTATGATGTAATAATTAACGTATGTGAATATGAATGAATGGCTAGAATATATCTTTATTTATATTTATGTATGTCCCGACGTGCCCAGAGAACGAGGCGTCACAAATCTACTATGTTGTTATTGTTTGAGATGAATGGATTGAAAAATGAAGGGTTAGGGTTTTGGTGGGGTTAAACCTTGAATGAAATTGGGATTTTTGGGTTGTTTAACTCAAAGGATGAAATTGATAATGTTTTTAGTTAATTAGAGGTTGTGGTAACCTATTTGTGTATGAAATTTCATTAAGTTTGGTCAAATGTGAAGAATCATGAAATCACAGGTTGGGATTTTGGAATGAATCTTATGAATTTGGAAGAATGTGAAAGTAACAAAATATGTGATTGGGTTTTAAACTAATTTAATTCGACTATGTGAATCATGAAAATATGAGGTATGGTTTGTAATGTATGTCTTCCCTTCGATGGTGACCACGAAGTGGTTTGTAATGTATATCTTCCCTTCGGATGGTGATCCTAAAGTGGTTTATAATGTACGCCCACCCTTCATATGGTGATCCCAAAACAGTTTATACTATACACCCACCCTTCATATGGTGATCCTAAGGCGGTTTATAATGTATGTCTTTCTATCAGATGGTGATCCTAAAGTGGTTTATAATCTATGCCCACCCTTCAGATGGTGATCTCGAAGTGGTTTATAATGTACATCTTACCTTCTGGATGGTGATCCTGAAGTCGTTTGTAATAAATACCCTACCCTTCGGATGGTGATCTCGAAGAGATATATGATTGTAATCATGATAGGAGTTAACGAGAGATGGAAAATACCTCAAGTTGGGTGAATTTGCAAAGCGTCAGAAGATATGTGTGTATACATGCATGTGTGGTAGAGTCGAGAACTTATGATGGTTGAACTAAAACGGAGTTGGTTTTGCACGATAAAGAAAATGGATGTGGTTGAAATTTTGTTGAAAAAGTGGGTTTGGTTTCTTAGATAAAGACTTGTTGTGCATTCACATGATCATCCTCGCATATCATGCGTTTGTTCATCTTTAGTCTATTTTCTACGAGCCTTGGCTTATGTTGTATAAAACATTTTAGGTCATAGCGAAAAGAAGATAGCATAATGAGATTTAGGGTGGTGGAAACCTCTTTTGGATGTTTTTGATAGGATTACAAAATTCTTGAGAGAATCTTTCGTGTATTGATTAATGTAAATCGTAAATCTTTTTACACTTTGGATGAATGTTTTGTGGGTTGACAATACCTGTTTTGTAAGGCCCAAAGACCATGGATTCATGATTTGTATGCTTGTAAGGGTGTTGAACAAGTGTTTTGGATTCGATTACTTGGTTTATATCTCAACTCTATCGATTAAAATGTTAGAATTACGAGTGTTAGGGTTAAATAGAGTTATTTTAGCATTAAATGCGTATTTAACTTCAGATTTTTTGCCTATTTAAAACTTTGTTCAAACTATGGAGAGAATGGTTGATTTTCCAACACTTAAAATTTTTTAGATTTTTAGCTTTGGTGGCTCTCGGGTAGCCCACCGCTTGAGCGGTGGTGGGTCCGCTCGAGCAGTCTCTACTGGGCGAATTTCTTGAGAACATTGGTTTAAAAAGGAGTTTTGTTTGGTATCTTTAGGGTATCCGTTGTGGCATATATTAGTCTATTTGGAGGTTTATTTTACGAGGAAAAGAATTTCTTTACTTTTATCCTTTATGGGAAAATGAAATGTATTGGCTTTAATTTCAAATAAGGTTTAGTTTCGGTTGATGTTTTGACTAGGTTTTGTTGCAATGTCTATAATTCAGGTCACTTTACCTTTTATATCGCGGGGTTTTATTATTACAAAGTCAAGGTGTGACACTATATGCTAGGTTTGCATAAGAAAAGAATATTTAATTCAACAACATAGCTACAGGCAAGCTCTTGGTTGGTTTGCTGATATAGGAAAAAATTTGGTTGTTAGCTACGGGCATGTTCCTAATTGGTCATGGTTACAAGCAGATTCCCAATTATTGCTATGGGCATTTTCTCGATTGGTTACAGTTACAGGTAAGTTCCCAAGTTTCTATTGAGAACACTGTTGATAATGTTATGTGCCTTAAAATTGACACCGACTTCAGTATCGAAATGCTAACATAGCAGTATGGTGGCATGCATGTATGAGTAGGACCTACACTGCTGTAAAGCATTAGGCTGAGGTGGGTTAGCATAAGGTTGTGATCATGCCACACCAATGGATTTTACACCTTGTGACTTGGATGTCCCTATTAAGCAATTAATCTGACTGCAAAGACATCACCTTACAAGGAAGGTTTTAGTTGGCTAGAGATGTCTATGCTTAGAGGTTTGGTAGGATGGTCTTTATGGTTTAACGCCGTAACCTCGCTTATTTAACCTTAAGGTTGTAATTTGATCGATGCTACGCTTGTACCCTTTACTTCTATATTTATTCTCAAATCTTGTCACATATTATATATCATGTTTTCTTGTATTGAGTATTTTTGTTATCACTTCTCACGTACTTTCTTTAACTATACATGACATGTACATCTTGCATGCTTTAGAGTTCTTGTGAGACCCATTTTCTTTTTAATTTAATAAATAATATGATGTGTGTATTAATTGACCTTGGTTAATTATAAATTGCTAAACATATGTAGATTATCATATGGGTAGGGGCTAGTGGGCCTGGTGAGTTTTAGGTAGATCCTTCGGTGTGCATGGAGACCCGTGAATTTTAAAGCATGTGAGTGGGCGGTGGGCCCCACCCCACTAGTTTCCTTAGAAAGCTAATGACAAAAATTTAAATTTTTTGGCCTCTCTTTTCTCCCTCTCCCCCGTACTCCTATCTCTCTCTCTCTCTCTCTCTCTCTCTCTCTCTCTCTCTCTCCATTGTTAGAGACTTGAAGCTTCTAAGCTTTTCTCCCCTTTTTGGAGCCCTTAGGCTTGGATTCTTACATCACCTTAGAGACGGGGAATCGATCTAATCGATGTGGGCAACATTTCTAACCTAGTGAAATCTTGATTTGGCGAGTATGGATCCTCCCATGGATGTCAAGTTCGATTAAAGTTTCGGATTTTTACCCCAAAAGATGAGATCTCAACTAATTTTGAATAGATAGCTAGGATATGTGATTAATTTTATTTATTGATGAAAAATAACATCACACTCCAATTTTTCTTGAAATCCTAGTTTTTAAAATCTTGAGGGTTGTTATTTAGAAGAAAATACATTGTGATTTGTGAAAATTGATGAGTTATTCGAAGTTGGGGACTGATTCATGTTGAATCTTGTTTTAAATTTTGAAAACCCAAGTTAGGGATAGAAGAATAATGATTGGGTTTAACTTATGCTTGAATTAAAATGAGAAATTGATTGATTATTTGCATTAATCAGGTTGACATATGGGGGTACATGTTGAAAATGTTGGCTTAACTGGGTTAATTGTTTGAGCTTCTAAATCCCTTGATGAAATCCTTTAATTGATTCTTTTGATTGGTATAAGTGTGAAGGGTAATTAATTTTATGAAATCCTTGTTGGAAGCTTGAAATGTTCATTGGATGTTGGTTATTTGAAATCCTAATTATCTTGGAGAAATCATTAAGATTAATAAATGTTTATGTTAAATTCTTGTACTTGAAGGTTTTGGATTTATTTTCTATGAAATCCTATGTTTTCCAAACAATCTAGTACCTTCTCTTTGCATGAAAATGAATTTAGATGAGTGTTGCCTACAAAATCTAGTAAAAAAATTTAATTTTGGCACAGGACAGCTCGAATGACCACTTGAGCAGTCTATTGGGTGGTCCTGGGTTGCTCTCGGCTTCTTATTGCAGGTCAGACACTCGACGGACCGCTCGAGTGGTCTATTGAGCAGTCTTTTTCGTTGGTTAAAAATGTATTTTTTAAATTAGTATATCTTCACCATACGAACTCAGAATTGGGTCATTATTGTGCTCAAATTGAAGCCCCATAAGTCTTCTTTCTAATGGTTCTAACCTCACATTAAAATGCTTTTTGTAGAAATAGTTATGACCAAAATAGGAAAGGTATGTTTGTTTCCATTAACCATTTTTTTCATGTTTTTGGCCAAACTTCATTGAGAACATTATTTTTGTTAACGTTGGACTTTTTTCTTATATTCCTCATACTTTGGAATACTTAAATGAGTTGCAACTTTTGGACCTCATGGTGTCAGGTCTTTGGGGCCCTAACTCATGACCAGAGTGATGTCATTTTGACTTTTGGACATCCACGTTGGTTTTGTTGAATTTTGACACTGACCTTGTCTTCTTGGTGCACTTTTCTTTGTTCTTGAATCATTCTCTACCTCCCATACCTTTGAATGGAATGTCTAGATATGTGGGGCATGATAATGAATGATGTGGTTTGAATTCGGGTAGATAAGTGTATATCTATGGAATGTGAGCCGGTGTGGCGTGCCACATAGTCTCACATGGAATGTGAGCCTATGTGGCATTGTTAAGCATGTGAAATGGTTATCAATTTTACCTGTGTGGCATGTGAGTCTATGTGGCACTGTTAACCATGTGAAATGGTTGCTTAATTAGTTGGTGTGGTATATGTAGCACGTGGGGCACATTTTGCCTATGTGGCAACGCTAACCATGTGAAATAGTTAGTTGATTAACTCATGTGACAATGTTAAAAATATGAAATTATTTAACAATATGATACTATCTTTTGGTTATCCTATATGGCATATGTGACCTGTGCGACGGGTTAGCCCAAGTGGCACATTGAGTTCTGAGTCGGTATTAACCTTTGTGGCAAGAATAACTGTGTGGCTTTGTTGGTTGTATGAGATCTTGGCCTATGATTATGGTGTTTAGTAAGTTTATGGTAGAATGAGCGGTGGAACACGTTGGGAATTAGAAGAGAGTGAAAGGTTGTTTTTGGCCATGGCAAACCACGAGGAAAAATATATTCTTAAGAGTTTTCGATAGTTGGTTCTAAAAATTTCTTAAGTATTATTATGATGGCTTAAATTCCCCCCCACCCCCACCCCCCCCTTTTTTTACATATCTTGCATCTATTCATG
>JAOTRH010048123.1:0-19585 GCA_034768845.1 Heliamphora exappendiculata | reverse complement strand
TCCCCCCCCCCCCCCTCTTGGGTTGCCTGTTTCCAACACTAAGTATAGAGCCTTAGCTCAGGCTGCTGTTGAACTCAGCTAGTTCCAAATGCTTTTAAATGATTTTTGTATCACCTTACCTTCGGTTCCTTTTCTTTGGTGTGATAACACCTCTGCTATTTCTCCTGCCTCTAATCCTATCTTTTATGCTCAAAGCAAGTATATTAATGTCGATTATCATTTTATTCATGAATGTGTATCAGCTAAGTGTCTGGTCATTAGGCATATTTCTTCCTCTACTCAAATTGCTAATATGTTAGCTAAGCCCTTAGCTGTTGCTTGTTTTCGTGCCTTAAAATCCATGCTTCTCGTTCGTGATCCACTGCTCAGTTTGAGGGGGGATGATAGCAAGACTAATATTACCACTAATGTGCAGCGCATGAATAACTCAAGCTATACCAAGGCTGAAAGCACAGCAGTGGATGGATCACTGTGAAGAACCAATGTCGATGGCTAGGAGTTGAGAATTAGTTAGGATCTAGTTGTATATAATTATCATTGGTTAAGAGTTGTTAATTAGTTGTTAGGTTGATATTTATGTATTGAAAAGAATGAATAAAGAGTAGAACTCATTCTATAAAATTTTGTTTCTCTCTCTCCATTGGTTTTCTCTCATTTGGTAACTATGTTTTAGTGAATATTATGATACTGTGCAAAGAGTTAAGCTAACTTTATAACATTAGAAAGAACTTAAGGACATTTTAGTTATCCTTGATTTATCGTTTAACTGTAGCAAGAGCATATGTGATGTAGAGGAACGACTCGAAACAAAAATCAAAAATTACTTGAATTAGACACATACTCTCCCTAAGAACGAATGAAATTTGAATACTATTAATCTCAATCAATTAAATAGCCATTGGTCTTTACAAGTTATTTCAAAAAAAAAGTTCAAATAAATCTAATTGACTATTAGGAATTAATAGAAACTCGTCAAAAGAAGCAACAATTTGAATATTGATATTTCTAAAAAAATTATTACTAAAAGGGATCCCCTAAGAGAGAAACAAAGCGAAAGGGGTCAGATAACGAACCATATCAGACCCAAAGTACAATTATAGACACTTCAATTTGACTAAGTCATATCTTAGACCCACTTGGTGTTCTTCGAAAATGACAATTTATGAAATCACACTAAAAAAATGCTTTCAAATGATGGCGTGGAGCTCTGCCTAGACGGCCATTATCTCGCCCATGAATTATTATTAGGTCTCATCCCATCACTTTTGTCAGAACTCGCCATCTATGGTGTTGCAAGTGGCTTCCAGGTCGGCTTAGATCCTATTGAAGCTCTTGAACTCAGCCTGTGCTTTCTCTATTTCGGCCTCCAGTTATTTAAACTTGGCACTCAAGTCTAAGACTTTAACTTTGAGGTCTTCAACCCATCCTCGAAAAATTGAGCTTTCTCCTTCAAGGCCTTTTTATCAGAAATAGTTTGTAGATGGATTACCTCGATGCCCTAATTGAGCTTCTTGGTGGCCATCTCAAAGGCTTTTGCAACTCGACGCCCCTCATGAGAAATTTCTTCGTGACGGTCGTACAGGAGGCTGCGGCACTAAAGATGCTGCAATAAATGAAAAAAAGTATGAGTAAGCATTTAAGGATTAAATGAAACAATGGGAGGTTCGAATCTTACCCCAACACCGAGCTACATGGACCAAAGATAGAGGTCCGCAGGTGGAGAGGACATCATGTTCGTCAACGTGTTGGAATAGCATTAGACTCCTTACCAGCTCCATGGCAACCCTTGGCTCCTTAACTGATGAGTCACCCTCATTGAGTGTACAATCAACGATAGAAAGCTTGGGTTCCCAAACTTTAGGGTCAATTCTCAATGTCAAATTAGGAGGTGCTAAGGAATGAACCATCTCCTTGCTTAACCTTTGTCGTTTTTAAGTGAGCTGGACTATGGTCGAGGTGGCACCCAATTGGGGAGCATTAACTGGTGTAAAAGGAGGAAGGGGAGGAGCCCGTAGTAGGGTGTGTGAAGCAGCTGGGACCATCGCGGTTATGGTGAATGAGGTTGTAGTAGTAGTGATGATGGTGGACAATACGGCGCCTCTGGTGGCCACCTCGCAGAAGTTGAACTTGGTCTTAACCCTCAATATGGCTAAAATCTCCACTTATGTTTTGAGGTCTTCTTAGACAGAGAGGGAGGCTCGTTCATTGAGATATCCTTTACGATGGAGGAGTAGCGTTTCGATGCCTGAGTATATGGCAATAGATTGGCACATAATTAGCAACTCAAAAGTAGTCTAACCTTACTTTATCACTAAAGCTCGTTTCACCAGATTGATTTCGATTTGTTTCCTTCGTCAAGAAGAAAGGTTGGCATATGCATAATAATATCAAGGAAAATAATTAAAAGATGAGAAGCACATATAGTACTATTAAGGCTCTATTATAAGAAAGCAGCAAATGAAAGAAAGACACTAGAATAACATACCTGGGTTATTGGGCACCTTAGGAAGAGCTTGATCATGCATTCTAACATGCTCCATGGAGAATTTGAACTCGCCACTAACTAAGATGAAGTCGCTAGCGTGCTTGTTAGAATTAAGAAGGTCATGGGCAAGCCTTAGACTAAGTTTCTCATGACAGAGGTAGTGGGTTGTAAGGTCCTTGTTGTGACCCAATTAGTAGCATTAGAATATCTCGGGAATGCCAAAATTCATCCCAAAGCGATAGTCGATCTTGGCTACGCCATAACAATTCAAAATAAAATAGTAAAGACTTAGAATGGGAGAAGTCGGCATTGGTTGAGCATCTACGAAGAAAGGGTCAATAAAAAAATGAACCCCGACCTCAATCATCGAGATGATGGGAAAGGCGACTTCGTTCCCCCTACTAATGATGGTCTCATCCGTAACGATCTCGTTGTAGAATCTAACAAAGACTAAGAAATGAATGTTATATTTTTTCTAAAAGGAAGGCTATAGTCGAAGGTTCAGTAACCAGTTTGGTAATCTTACTCATTCCAAATATCCTAAGTGGAAAATGGCAGAGTCGCTATGAAATAAAAACCTAAAGACGAAATAAAGGCATGGCCAAATAGTTTAAAAACTCTAGGATTCAACCTAAACTTACCCTAGAACGAGGATTTGAGTGTAGTTGATTCAACAAAAAGAATCGTATAGAGTGAAGAAGTGCATCTAAGGAAAAAGGGGCGAGATGAAAATGGAAAATAAAGACTTATAGGGATGAGTATTGGCAGTTTATGAGGGCTCACGACGATTCGAGACATAGATCACTCAACCGCTTAGTGCTATATGATATGGGTGCAAATGAGATTGAAATTACGGGAGGAATCATATTTATAAAATAAGGCCAAGGGGTAGGTTTGCCCAACAATCACCTCCGGCAGATGAAGAAACATTTGCAAACCTCTTGTAAAAATTCCCTACACTACGAAATAAAATATTGGTTGGGACCAAGGTGACTCTACCATGTGAACATATCTAAATGGCCGAACACTAATGATAGATTGAACAGCACTCATCATTCGCCAATAGAGAACGAAGCATGAGAGCTGGGGGCAAATGAAAGGGAATGAATTTAGCATGGACTAGTTCCGTAATTAGGCCCATGGGGTTAACAGACAGACAATCTATTAAGAGTGGGTCTAGCACATGACCAGATCGCGATTGGTGCTGAGCCTGCATATATAGGTCATGTCTTAGGCTAAGTTTAAAAGCATTAATAATGGTACTGTAGCCAAGCTAAAGAGCATTAATAAGGGTTGCGTGACCGAGTAATGGAGCATTAATGAAAGTAGCGTGGTTTAGTCAAGGAGTATTAATGACGACTCAAATAATTTTAATATTCTCATACAAATACACGGTTAGACTTCACTTATGGAAAGTCATAGATACGAGCCAGCAGCCACCAGGGTAAGGCTACTGAAGGGATTCAATCCATCACTACACTCAAAATGGTCAATCTTAAACCACTATATAAAGGGTACTAATTCATCTTTAAATGTACATAAGAATTATCCTTCCAAAAATTCTGTTGAAATACATACTGCTCTAGTTTTTCTCTTTAAGTTTAACATTTTATCTTATCTAAAATACACAAACTTAAGTATTGGAGTGACTTGCATGCAATCGTCATTGGTCAGCCTCATTCTTCTCATCTTGTGCAGGTCAACACGAACCATTTAAAGACTCCAAAGTATTTGTTCTGTCTTATTTCACTTTCTCATACGATTTAATCCCATAGAAAAATTACGAACATTTCTCTTATGTTTTTGGTTTACCAAAATGCTTACGTAATACAACTTTCTTTAATTGGTTGGAAAGAAATTGATATGCAAGCGGATGACACCTTAAGTATTCTTATCTTTTGTGAAACTCGGGAATTCTATTCTTTTCATTGTTTTGTTATCGCTCATTAATTTAGATTTGATTTTTCATCTGAAAACTATTTCTGTTCTCTAGATTTTTTTTAAAGTGAAAACCAATCTTAAAAATAATGTTGTAATTTGATCAAGGTCTCGTTGGTTCCAACTTAAAGTCTACTTTTTAGCTTTTTTTTTTCCTAAATTCCAAAAAAAAATTAAATTAAATTGTCAAATTACAAATTTCTTCTTTCTGCATAGTAGCTTAATATTACTTTTTAACCAAATAAATATTTTAATCATTTGGTTTAAAAAGTAAAAAAGAAATAAATTTAAACACCGTTCCAAACAAAACAAATCTGAATTCATGGATTATGAATGTCCATGGATCAGGTTGCGCTCAAACTCATCACACAACCACATATATTCAATTTTTAATTTTGTCACTCGTAACCTACCACTTGGTTGGTGGTTTTGGGCCCAGGGTTTAACGAATCTGTAGGTAGATCGATGTTGTTTGATTTGGTGGTTTGAATTTGTTTATTTTGAAGTTTTTTGTTGAGCTCTATTTTTTACCAATTATAATAGTTTTTTTTAATAAAAAATAAATATTTTTAATAAGGCTAAAGCTTAAAATATCATGAATTTATTAATTAAATCACACAAATTCAAATTACATAGTTTTCATACAAAAATATCAGAGAAATAAACAACCTAATCTTATAACAAATGTAAAAATTTATAAAATTAAGTAGCTATTAGTCGGATTGAATTCGATGGATTGTTATGCACAAGACTCATAACACGATCGCCATTCGAGAAAAAAAAAATTAGAGACATCATCCCACCAAAATATTAGCAAAATTATATATTATCATGTTCGTCACATTAGATTAAAAAATTTGAGCCGATCACGCCAATTTATGAACACCCCCAGCATAAATTGAGAAAAGTGCGAGACTTGGGTGCAAGCCGCTTCTGGGCCTTCGGCCCATATTTGGTGATGGGCCTTCTTGTTAGCGTCCGGCCTAGAAAAAATCTTTGAACTTTTGATTCCAGTAGGCAGTAACCTACTAGTAGAGAGCAGGACAAGGCCTTTTGAAAACGAAAACATGAACAGATTTGAATTGGTCCAATTATAATATGGCTCAAGGCCCAAGAAGAAATAAAATATAAAATAGTTCTTAAAAGATGAAAAAAGTTAAATAAGTCAATACGTTATATTTATTTTTTTTATTTTTATTATACTTTTTGAAATATTAAGATGATTCAACAAAAATTAAAATATTATGACAAATTTGTTTTTTTAAAAAGTCAAAAAAGACAAAATAAATCAAATTAGTTTCTTTTATCCTAAGCAGGGCCTAAGTTATTTCTATCTAGGAGATGACTTTTCTTAAGAGAATGCATTTTTATAGGAGAATTAATTTATGGACAAAACAAATGGAAGCTCCCCTAGTTTAATGAAAAAGGGTAAACAATCTAACGTGTATAATTAAAGTTAATGATCTTTTTTTAATATATAAAAAGAGGCTTATAATGTGATCTCACAATATTTCAAAAATAAAGTAAACACAAAAAATAATAAGTTTTTTTAATATGCTAAATACAAGCTATAGATTGGCGCCAGTAATTCCAAAATTAAGTCTAAGCAACCACCACAATCTTTACTAAAACATTTTACGTGAGTTAGATGGAGATTATAATTTCAATATAACTGGCTATAGAAGAAATGCGGCAATGTAAAACTCAATGTGATTGATTTTTTGCTTTGGCTTTTGTTATACAAGTATTACTTTTTAATGGATTTTAATAATATTGCTTCTTTGTTGTTCTCTCTACGCGGAGGTTTGTTTTTTTTAAATTATGATATTTTTTCTTCCTGCATGAAAATATCATTCTCTCTACCGGTGAGTAGGCGTCTCAGATGTACCTATTTAATTGACTTTATATCGAATTTGCATTACATTAATTTAGGTCTTTTGACCTTTACAACTAAAAAAAAAATCCAAACACGGTCTAAAGCTAACAAATTCTTTGTATGGCATTCTAAGCTTTTAGCCTTTTTGTTTGTTGACTTTTAAACTTTTTGCTTATTGGCTCTTTAACATTTTTTATTTTTTCTTTTTTTCTTTTTGCTTATAAACCAAAAATAGTCTTATACAATTTAAAAAATATCATAATTTGTATTATGCATATCTATTTTTTATACAAAAATTATATTTTTAGAACCAATTATTTATTCAGTTCTATCAAACAACATCGATATTAAATATAAAATTATATATAAAAAACATAACTACATATTATCTATAGTATCTACAATATTCTATTAAGAGAGTGCACATATGCCTCCGTGCTCCCTAAAAGTGAAGCTATATGGATTTTTTTTAAATCCAAAATACGCTTTCTTTATATAATAAATTTTAATTTAAAAATTTAATAGAATAATTTAAAAATTACACCATTTCATCATTTCTCTTTTTTGCAACTGATTTGACTTTAGTTTGATACATGTTTGAAATTTTTCTCCTTTCTCTTTAAATGTTTTTAATTTCACATGTTTATTATAATTTAATAATTTTATTATAATAAATTTAAAATTACACACGCATAGCATATGCCACGAACCATAGTTTATATTAAGGGAGAGCACCTATTTGGTGTTTCCGTATTTTGTAGTTGTATAAATTTTTGTATTTGACTAAAATGCTCTTTAGAACTTTTTCTCCAATATTTTAAAACAACACCATTTTAATTTTGCATACTTAATTTACACATGCATTGCATGTTCTCAATTGCTAGTTTGCATAAAATAGTTGGCTTATTGCTTTTTAACTTAAAAGTCACTTTAAGCCAATTAATAAGTTTTGAGCCTTAAAGTCACCTAAAAATTTTATCAAATCAGTTTTTTATATTTTATTATTTTAACTTAAAACGAACACTTTAAACAAAGAAACTCGGTTTTAAGTCAGATTACCTAGCTAGACCAAAATATATAGAAAGACATGCATCTCATAGCCTAAAACAAAACACATAATAACCCAAATTACCCACTATTAAAGAAACTTTATCACTTTTTGTATCTCAGGCTGTAGATACATCTTAAATGGTTGATTTCTTTATTAGTCTTTCCTTTCCACCAAACCTTGTGGGTCCATATGAGGCTCCTATCCCTTACCATGTTCCCCTTTTCATTCCACTGCATGTGTTGCAGCTTTGTTTTACTAAAATCTAGTTCTTTGAGATAAACCCTAATTAAAAAGATAAAGAGAACTAAAGCTACCCTTGTCTCTATCCTCATATCCCTTGCTTTAGTTGTGCTCTTTAATTTCTCTTTTCATCTGGATTTAACTAGCCAGTAAGAAGCCAAATTTTAAAAATATCTTACAAAAATAGATATTATATTTTAAAATTATTTAAAACTGATACTATTATAATAAAAAAAACTTCAGTAAAACGTGGAAATTACCTTCGCCATGTTAGGTGGTGGAGCATCGTTTGTTTGGATCTTACTCATGACTTGACATGTTTCGGAAGCACTACAGTAATTTTAAATGGCATTTCATGTGGCAGAGGATCGTTAGGGGTCCAAGGGCATGTCCAAAGAAATGTTTCAGTCCGTTTTACCCTATGACCCGATTTGAATATAGACATATATGTTTTTTCTCAGTGCTTCTAGCTAGAAGTTTGTATCTGTCTTTCATCATAATAAAATTGCTACTCTGAAAACATAGTATTGGTTTTAGTTGAACCACGTTAATATTATGTTTTTTTATGTGATTGTGTTATTCTTTTTCTTGTTATTTTTTTTTACCATAACAATCCTTGATGGAAGTGTTCTCCGAGAAAATTCTTTGGTTCTTTTTTCCATTAGAACTCGATTTGGATATATAAATATATAAATATATATATTCATTGCTTTTAGCCAAATAATTTTTAAGACAATCTTAGAGAAGAAGATATTAGATTAAAAGAAGAAAAAATAGAAGGATGAGTTAGTCTATATAATTTTTAAATATTCGATACTGATATTACTATAATAATAGATTTTTTTCAAAACTTGGAAATGACATAGGGTTTATGGTTAGGATTTAGGGTTCGCCCTGTTAGGTGAGTAGTGCCTAATTTGTTGGGGGTCTGACTCATGACTCGACTCGTTTTTAATACACTACACTACTACAGTATGTGTAAATGGTATTTTTTGTGAGAATAAGTCCATAGAGCAGAAATCGAGCCATTAAGCTTGAGTTGAGGGTCCAATTGCAGTATTCTCGAAGTAAGTTTTATTGGTTCATATTTTCCTTATATGTCTGAATTTGGATATATATATATATATATATATATATATTGTTTCTAGGTAGGATTTTGCCATTGTATCTTTGATAGTAAAATAATTGCAATTTCATAAATGTAATCCCAATTTTAGGTAAACGGCATTAATTTTATACTTTTGTGTATAATTATATTATTTTTTTCGTCGATATTTTTTGGTTTTGTGCCATCAGAATCCCTGACCCCACTTGAGTCAATCCTTCACTTTCAATGTTCATAAAATGAGTAAGCCAACCCATTTTTTACCTCTCTTTCATGGATTCCAAATCTTCAAAATCCACATGCATTGCTTTGTTTTGTGGGGTACCCATCTTCTTTCACTTTCTTTACAGTATTTACAAAAAGGGAAGATGGCAGCAGGGATATTCATTCCAATGTGCAGCCCCTGCATGCACACTACTCATGGTCTAGTCATGATCTAGCAACTACATAATCTAATCTAGTGGGGTGGGGTCAGTGAGCAGGAAAGAAAAGTGGTGAAGAATCTCTTTGAAGTTTTTTTCCATCACTACCCCTACCCACTCTCACTTTCCTCATCTTTTCATCACACCAATGCAACTGTTCTTCACTTAGCTCACCCATTCTCAAAACCCTAGAAACCACTTTTATGTCTGTGAGAGCCATCAAAATCTCCATCTCTTCCTCCTCCTTTAACCTTCTTTTTCTTAAGCAGTTCCCTCTGCGCCCAAGATCTTTCAGCTTCAACTTCTTCTGCAATTATGTTAGAGTAGCAAAATGAAAAGGAAAAGGGTGAGATACCATTGTCTATTCCACAAATTAAGGATTAGTTTGGGATAAAAATTTAAAACTTTTGATTTTTATTTTTTTGAAAATTTTATTTATTTTAGTAAAAAAAAAGACACTTATTTTTTAGATTGTCTTTAAGAGAATAACTCAAAAAATTAAATAAATAAACAAGCACACTGGCAGAAGCAAGGTAGGCTGCCAACAGAGAGCCGTGCCCCCACTAAGAAGGTAAAAATAACTATAATATATTTATATTTTTAAATTTTTTATCTATTATTTGTATTTGTGCCCCCACTAAAAATATAAAAATACCACTAGTACATTTTTGTTTTTGTAATTTTTCTTCTATCATTGTGTTTGTACCCCCCCACAAAATCTCAAGATACCCCTTAAATATTTAAGTTTTAGACATTTTTTATTTTTATAAAATGTATGTGTTATAAATTTTTGTGTTTGGTAATGAATATTTAACTTATGTTTATTTTGTTACGTTTAATTGTAAAAAAAAATGCATTATTGTACTTAAAATTGTGTCTCACTGTGTTAAATTCTTCTATTCGTTGAACAAATATTTTAATACAGACGTACACGACGTGCTGAATAAAAAAGAGATGTGAACTCACCCTTCTGTTCAATTTCTTTAGGAAAAGAAGACGAGTTGGATCCACTGAGCCTCTTCGGTTTCTCCTAAAGAAAGCTGCAAGTATTTGACAATGACTTTCCCTATCTGCTTTGAGAAAATTCATGAATGCCCTTATTGCTTCTTCCATTATTGCAAGAAATGAATCCGATGAAATTCTCAAGCTAAGAACATTGCTTCCCTCTTTCTCTTCATCGTTCGAATCTAAAATTAAAAATTAAAAATAAAATTAAATCAACGTTATCAACGACAATAATAAATAATTTAGTTACGAACTATACATTTTACACTACATAAATTACCGCAAAGTACAAGTGTAGTAAATTTGACACCAGTATTTGGTAGGAGTCTCATTGCACTTGTGTCTTTGCAGTAATTTATGCTCATTTTTATAACAAAAATAATTGTATCAGGGAAGAGTAAATTGAGTTTTTTTTCTATAACTTATTTAGAGGGAGTTTCTCTAAGTAAATTTATTTTAAAATATTTTATTTTTTCAGTTGATAAATATTTAGGACAAACAATATAGTTTTGGTTAATTAATTAATATGATAAATTAAAAATAATAATAATTTTTTATTATTAAGAAATGTTTTAGAACACAAAATAAACACATTTCAAAAAAAATTTTAAAAAAATTCTACAAGAAATTTAAAGTTTTTCTTCACAAAACACAAACCACTTGACTTCCAAACTCTCATTCCTGTGGCCCTAAGTTTAGAATCATTTCTCTAAGTCCCAAGATAAGAATCTAATCATTTGATTTGATCTTTATATAGATTTCAAAAATTAACTCTTAAAAGGAAATAATATTAACTTTTCATTTTACTCTCTCTTTTTTCTCATATTTTTTTATATATAATATTAAAAAAATATTTATTGATGTTACCTTTTCTTTTACTAATTCAATAAAATACTTTAGTTTTTACTTTAATTATCTTTTTTTATCTCCATAAATTAAAAAACTAAAAAACTCATATTTTTATTGAGTGCCTTAAAACTAACTGATTAACTAAATATGAAATTATTAATAATCTTTTATATTTTACTCTTAAATTTATTAAAATTAGACAATTCAGTACATTTAGATATAATTAATAACCAGTAAAACAACAAATATGTGCAATATAATAATTATATATTTATAATATGTTATAAAATTCACACTCTCATTGATTGTGAATGAAATCGAGTGACTGAAACATTTTAAGGACTTCAATCAATAATTCTATGTAAAATAATGCATGAATATATGACAATATTGTATTAATAAACAGAACAAATAAAATTCACAATACAGTATTTTTATGGTGACACGTGCATGCAAATATAGTAAAACATACATTATTTTATACAATGTACGTAACATTGTTCAACTTCAATTGTTTTCACAAAACACACCACATTCTCCTCTCTTTTGAAATTTTAATTGCATATATTTTCTTCCTTTTTTTTTATCTCTTTCATTGTATATGCTGACCCTCTTATTTTTATTTGTAATTTTAAAAATTTTCATTTTTCATTTTTTTAAATTTATTTCGTTTTTGTTATATATTATTTTCGTAATATAAGATCAAGTACAAGTCCATTTATCACTCATATTTTTTATTTTTCTATTCAACATTTAATAGTTTGCTTCATCAAATTATCATATTATTTTCTATAAATCTTTAACTAAACAAATTAAACTGAGCTCGAGTATGAAATGGTTCGTGTCTATATAAAAGCATGATTTATTTTAAAAAGATTTAGAAACTATGCATTTTTTCTTGGCATGAACTATCACATACTCATAAGTTTTGTAATTCTCATATATTTGTAAGTGTACAGTAATTTATGTATTCTTAGCTGAGTTGTTTACATGAACAATGATAGTAAGAGACCAAGGGGCCACGGCCCACCCCAATCCCAAAATCTATACAATCTTGTGACCAACAATACATATTATATGTATTTAATAAAAAAATATGTTATTGACACTCACAATTTCTAAATGTAAAACTTTTTTTTAGAGTGAGTTGTGACTCTAAAACTTAAATCATTTAAAAAAATTTATAAATAATTCTGCATGTATGTATATTTTAATGTGACGTATTTTTACTATTTTTTTTTTGAATTTTTCACTTTAAAATAATGATGATTTTACCACTAATAATATATAACAACTAAACAAATAAGTCTACCCATCAAATACAATCACATAAATATCATGCTTTTCAAACTCAAGAAAAAATATTTTAAACCCAAAAAATATCACAAAATAATAATTTGCAACAAATAAAATCCAAATGCTAATTCGAGTTTTAAATATTTTTTAGCAAGAGTTGAAGAAAAAGAAAAAGACAAAATCGTTTCATTGCAGAATATTAAGTATAAAGAATTTTATGAAAATAATACCCATGAGAATCAATAAGAATTTTATCAGTTTCTAATTTTATTTTATTTGAAAATTTTGACCTCTCCATCTAAGTTTCTAGTTTCGCCCCTCATTGTTTATATTTGAAGCAATTATTTATGAGAGTTTTTATTTTTTTTAAATTATTAATATCTTCAAATATTTGAATTAATTTACACGTACCTCGATATTCGGGAACTTGAAGCAACTTAGGTGCCAAACTCCTCATCCTGGCGTAAATCTCGGGCCTCCTTCCATGCTCGTAAGGCTCATTCTCCACATATCGCTGCAAAAGAACCTGGAACTGTTGAAATTGCTGGGCTATATAGGCCGGGCACCCGGGATCCGTCTCGCCCCGGGAAGCTCTCAGGCGCTGATAATACTTGTAGTTCCAATTCAGAGCTTCCCATGTTAAGCAAATCTGGGCAACGTAAGCGGCCTCCAGTTCCTGATACGGGTTCCGACCCATATCCGACGACCTTCTGTTTCTTGTTCCCAACTTGTGAACTATCCTTTCTGATATTGATCTTGGACATGCCTGTATGGACCTCAGTGACTCTGGAAAAAAATGGGTTTTTTTTTTTTTTTTTGGATAAGTCCAAACGGATGTACTCTTGTAATATTAGGTTAGGTAGGCGATTACACTTTAGTATTTTTAACAAATAAAAATATTTGATGCACACTAAAGTCCTAATTGTCAATTTTGATTTTTTTGACTTTTTTACTTAAAATGTCAAAAAGTCAAAATTATCTGTTTGACAAATAAAAAATAAAAAATTTAAAAATTTAAAAATTAAATCAAAATACAAACTCTGAGAATATTCTATTCAGACTTTCATCACTTTTAAAATACAATAATACTTTTTATTCATAACTTATTTACTACCACTACTAATTACATATAATTATTAATATTAAATATATAAAAGAGTAAAATTATACAATTTGAACAAAAAGTAAGAAAAATTAGCTTTCTATACAAACAACTAACTTCAAAAAAATTAATTTAAAAACTAAATTACCAAACCACCTATTTCGAACTTAATTTAATTTTTTAATTAAAAATGCAAAACATCAAAAAAAAAATTAAATTTTCAGCTAGCTGTCAATCGGGCATAAGTGAGTCACCATTACGATCTCTCACTTATTTATTAGAAGTGAGTCAATATTTATTCATTTAAAGTATTTTTTGTTACATCATTAAATATTAGTATATAATATTACCTTGTGATATTTTAAAACTAGCAAATAATTAAATTTTTTGACATTACCATATAAATAATAGCATATAGTTGTTTGTGACTATCAAATAATTACTATTTCTTTAGCTATATAATCAAAAAAGAAAAAAAAAACACTTGGTTAGTTTATCTCTAAACACAATATATAAAATATAATGCTCAAATATAATTATCACAACACGATTAATATAGGGGTGTTTAATAATACATTTTTTAGTAATTTTTAATTTTTTACTATTTATTTTAATTATAAGTTATAAAATTTTTAACAAAATATTAGTGACCAGTCTAATTTATAGGCCGTTGAAAACACGTATAAAAAACACAAATAAATTTATTTGTACCTGTTCAAAATATATATAAAGAACACATATAAATTTATCTATTTGCATTATATGTGTTGATATGCAAACAGATAAATTTATCTATTTGTTATGCAAAATAAATAAATTTATCTTTTTATAAAGTATTTTCGAAAAAAATAGCACAATTAGATTTTACGCGTCAAATTTTTTGTTAATGAACTTTATACGTTAAAATTTATTTTTTTGAACATTTAACTAAAAGCTTTTTTTTTTAAATACTCACAATTTTTACTATAATTTTTAATTATTTTTTTTTAATTTTAATTATAAATTATAATTTTTATCAAATATTTAAAATTTCTATTCCGAATTACAGTTGATAAACAACAAACACCACTATAGTATTATCTTAATAAAAAAAATGGTATTATTACTGATTGGGAAGTGAGAGAAAAGTACCAGTTTCATGGAGTTTCTGTGCACTAATTCTGTCCAAGAACAGCATCTCCTCATCGTATTTTTGGAAGACGGTGTAGGATTCCCATTTGGGGCAACTCCTTCGCGACGAGGACGAGAAGGGATCTTCTGTACCCGAATCCCTGCAATTGATGGAGCTTCTCCATTCGGAGGAGCTCTTAGAAGTCGATCCAACCGTACACGTGTCACCAAATATCTCTTCGTTGACATCCTTCCCTTGAACTTGGACCTTCTTCGTCTCCGACTTGGGAGGTGCAAATATCAAGAATTTGTCGTCTCGCGTGAAATTCCTCCTCCCCACCCTCTCATCATTTTCTCTTCCTTCGTTTTCGCCATTTTCTGCAACACCAATGCGAATATCAATTCTTTGGCAGCTTTGGAAATAATTTTTAGAATAAATAATTCAATTAAATTAATTTGTAGATGTTTGATGATCCTTCGAGTTTTTGTCGGCTTTTTAAGTAACAACAATACTACAAATTTAGAAAATATTTTCACAAATTTACTTAAAATTCAAATAATTTAAATTTATTTATAGTATGACTCACACAACACACAACTAATTTGAACTTTTTATTTTGAATTCAAGATAATTTGTTAAGTTTTTTTTTAGGAAGTTTAGAATTACTGAAATTTGTAATTTGTTGTTGTTTTGTCCTAAATTCTAACCGAATTTAGTATAATATTTTAAAATATTTTTTTATTTTCTCAGCAAATATTTTAAAAATTTTCGGAGTTGGATTTTTTTGTTTTTACTTTTTTATGAAATATAAGTGATAGTTTAAACTAGAATAATTATGACAGGGCTTCAAACCCTACACTTGGAGCCAGCCCTTGTGTATGGTATGTATTTTAGAATTTTTTTACTACACAAATTTATAATTATAAACACAAATTCCAAAATTAACAACTACAAATATTCATAAATTTAACTATTAAATTTTATTTTTAAAAAAGCTACATAATTCATAATTCATAGTTTTAAATTTAATATTTTAAATATTTCATAATTTTATCCATAAATATTTATAATTTTAACCACATAATCCAATATGTGGATCCTATCCACCCAAAAAATGAGTGCCTATTTGAAGATTTTCCCCACAAGTTTTACTTACAACCAAATAAAATATACAAACATCTCAGTTGGGGATTTATTTCCTACAAAAATGGGATGGCATCCTCTATTACCAGCTTTTTTTTTCGATCCCCATATATCTTAAGAATTTATTTTGCAAAACTTAGGTATATCTTTAATAAGTTCAACAAAATAAATGCATACACAAATTACTAACTCGTTTTATAAAACTGATAGTTTTCATTTAAAATAGACTAGTTATGTTTAGAGTGCTTATTTTGTAAATTAAAATGTGATTTGTTCATAAATTTATCGATATATATTTAAATATTTCAAATTATTGCTATATACTCTAAATATATAATTATGAGGTCCCGTGGAGTTTCGTATAGTATACATATCTAAATCTAAATTTTAAACCTTCAATACTAATATATTAGCTAATAGGGTTTGATATCAACCCATAATTGTAACATCCATATTAAATTTTTTAAAAATACCACAATTTAAAACAATTAGCTTCTCTCTAAAAAGATACCTTCATGGATTCCATCCTCGGTGACCATCCCAATTCTGTCTCTCTCCGTAGCCGTTGGTGTGGTGTCCCCACAACCATTTGTGTCAGAATCGCAAACAGAATCAGTGTCCCTTGGTGAGATCTCTTCCTCGATCTCCTCCTCTTCCACATCAAGTTCGGATTCCGATACCGGCGACCGGAAAGCTTCTTCTTCTGGCTCTTCGTAAATGGCTTCGTCGTGAAAGTTCTCGACTCCGCCGCCAAAAACTAGACCCTTCCGGTGGGGGTTTCCGGTGGGCAAAAACTTCAGTGCTTCACCGCCGCAAATTATGTCCGCCACCAGATGATTTCTCTCCGTGAACTCGTCCCGGAAAAACCCATTTTCTTCGGCTGCTTCTTCTTCTTCTTCTTCATCAGAAAACATGGCGAAGTCGTATTCATCCTGAGTTCTACATGCAAATGAAAATAGTTAGCATAAAAAACTTGAGCGGTTCTAAATCACAATATCACAACTAGCGGTTGACACATATATGCTTATATAAATGAAAAATAGTTATAATTTAAAATTTTAATAATTAAAAAAATTGATAAAAATTTTGTAGAGAAAGAGAGAGAGAGAGAGAGAGAATAGATGGTTGCATGTAATTTTTTATAAAGAAAAAAAATGAGGAAGTTGATAGTAATTTAGCATAAATAGTATAGATGTATATCGGTCAAATACCCAAATTCACAGGCAAGTATTGACATGGATGTTCCAAATTCCATTAAAAATAGTCCCATACAATATGTAAAACCCCATTAAAACACACACACACACACACATATATATAGATATATTGATGAAACCCAATCCAGAAAAGTTTGAGTTTATCAAGACCTATAAAAACCATAAAAATGTTAGAGAGACCGAATCAAAAAAGGTAAGAAGACTTAAAATTCAAAACTTCCATTTTCTTAGGTATAATCTCTCTTTTTTTGTGGAGCAGAAATGGATTCAAGGGCCCAATGTAGCAATTTGTTCTTGGCGCGATTGTAGATATTTTAACTCATCAGCGAGCAAAAATCAAAGGAGAGACCATCAAAATGGGGCGAGCCATAACTTAACTCCAACCCCACGGAATGTCAAGGAATGTTGAAGGTATAATCTCTTACTAACTCAACTATATATACATCAACGAGCAAAAATCAAAGGAGAGGCCATCAAAATGGGGCGAGCCATAACTTAACTCCAACCCCACGGAATGTCAAGGAATGTTAGAAGGTATAATCTCTTACTAACTCAACTATATATATATATATATATATATAGAGAGAGAGAGAGAGAGAGAGAGAGAGAGAGAGAAAGATTGCTACCTTTGGAGAATGGGGCTGCCACAGTAATGGAGGAGTTTGGCAAGAAAAATGGAGGTGAAGTAGACGAAGAGGAAGAGAAGAAGGAAGGAGCTGGAGCCATTGTAGAACAACCTAACAAGTGCTTCTTTGGAACATTGCATTTTCTTAGGGGGGAGGCTCTGAAATGAGTCACAATTGGGTGCTTTATTTGCTTTCACAATATTGTGATTTGCCAAAATGTACTCTCCCATTTTATCAGAATGACTGATAAGCCCCCGTAGGGTTAACATTATTCCTCTTTCAACAAGTAAAAATCACCAAAAACTTTCAAGCCAATGGAAATATGTCTCATTATAAATTAGGGTACGGCTTTTCTATAATACGTGACAAGTAAAATTCATCACGGTTTTATTTTAATTATTTGAATTGTTATTTTTATTTTTTGCAATATGTAGATTATTAATGCAAAAAATTAAGTTAATTTGATATTATTAATTATCAAAACAAATTATATTTATTTTTAAAAAATAGACAATTCAATTTAGGAATATTGAATCGGCTTTATTTTTTGTATTAATAATCTACATACTAAAATTAACAAATTGAACTGTTTAAAACCTCAAAGTGAGACCAAAGTATGTATAGGAATGTACAAAACCCTGCTTAGATTGCACAAACCGATCAAATCCAACCAAAAAGTTTTTAATATGAGATAATTTGCACGGTTTAAGAAAAGAAAAAAATTAATTTTTGATTTAAAAGCGGTTTAACAAATATTAAACTGAAATAAAGTAAAATTGACCAATTCAACATACGTACATACTATCCATGATTTAAAATGGGAAAATCATATACTTCTTCTCATTTTTGTAATATTTTAAGTGCATATAATTTCATGATTTAAATAAATTATATTATGTATTATTTTTATGCATAACTTTAGAATATATATTATCATTCTTTTTATTTACATAGATTGTTTGGTACAATTAATGATTCGATTTAGTTTTTTCAGTATTTAATTGCTCCAAGAAAAATCTTAACCGATTAAACCGTACCAAGTTGAATTAATTGCCTCAAGAAAAATCTAAACCGATAATAAGGCACCAAGTCGAATTGATTTTATTATAATGGTTTGATCTATTTTAATAATAATTTTGATAAATTTTCATATACAAAAAGTCAAATTTTCAAAAAATCCAACCAAAGCAAACCATTTAGTAGGCCGCATTCGTCTACGGTATAGTCCATTTAATGGACTGCACAACTTGTGGACTTTATAAATTTTCATATGAGTCACAAAAGATTTATTATTTTAAAATTACTCAGAAAATATTATAAATATATAAATAAAAACTTTCATAAGGGTCCTATATATCATTAGGATGATTAATTAAGCTGTTCCAGAAATGTCTATTGGGGACAATGGAGGGGGCTTTATAACAAGAGAGGGGTGTTTTTGTCATTTTAGAGTTTTCCTTCTTCTTTTTCTTTTTGAGGGGAGTTCAGAGGATTTTTTCCCCCCTGGGAATCTTCTCACCTGCTTCTTGTCTTTAACTTGGCCACTAAGGTTCCTCTGGACATTGACCCTCTCAGATTGTACTCTTCATCGTGGATAACTATCCAAATCTCTATTTGATTTGCTAAACTAAAGCGCTTATTTGTTCTTTTGAATTAAAGAACTTTAAATTGAGCTAGAAGTGTAAAAATGATCCGAGATTCGATTGGAATTTGAAATTCGTTCGAAACCTGCAACTATTTAGGCTTAGTTCGGGCCGGCACCGGCCCGGGCCGACCCAGGTTATACTGTTCATGAGTCGGGTTTAGACCGCATCCCCAAGCCCTTTGGTCGGGCCAAGCTGGCCCTAAGCCCACCCGTCCAAAAGCTTGGTCCTTGGCCCATCACAAATCTAGGCCCGACCCGCCCTATGGAAGGAAAGATGATTCAGTATTTTGCAAATTAACAATTTTCTTTTTGATTTTCTGTTTAAGGATTTGTATGGATAGTTTTTTAAAGAGTGTTTTTTATTTGTCCTTTTGGGTTTATTTTTTAATTTCTTGTCCTGTTTCTTACATTTTTAATTCTTCTAAAAGCTTAAAAAATCCACAAAAGATAAAATCACATTTTGACTTTAAAGTT
>JAOTRH010048112.1:0-19585 GCA_034768845.1 Heliamphora exappendiculata | reverse complement strand
TATATTAATTTCGTGGATGATATATATTTGATTTATTATTCTTGTTCATTTTTTAAAACTAATTCGGTTTAAATCGAAATTAAATCTTGTAATGAAAAATAAAATAAGATTTTCTTTAATAAATTTTTTTTAGAAAAAAAAATTGAGAATTTTATTTGTTACAAAATAACATGTTTAAGATGATTTTTATAAATCGAATATCTTGAAAAAACATGGTTATTAATAAAATTATTTTTTTATTTTATAAAAATCTTAATGAGTAATGTATGTTGTTTTATTATTTATTTAATGTTAATGCATGTGTGTCTTTTATTATGCACAGTATTTAATCTGGTATGTAGAGTTTAACTTACACACGGAAGATCAGAATATCGGTTCTTGCAGAATATAAATTTTCAATTCATGGCTTAAATAGAATTGGGCACACCATCGGTACGACTGTAGTGCAAAGTTTTAGTTGACTTGTCTTGGTTATGGAAAACAAATAGTAGCATTGCCAATTGTTTCGACTTGCTATACTAGTACATTTCGTGTGTATTAAACAAGACTATATTGGGAAAATTAATTTTATATTTGTTATATAAATTAATTTATACCACATGGTTATTACAAGTGCTTATGCTCTTAGTCCCAAAATAATTAATTATTTACGTATATTTAATATTTGTTATTTTAATTTATTAAAGTGTGCGATCTTTTACGGGTCTATAATCCCGGTGAGTTGGATAACGATACTAATTATATAATGAATATTTGTTGACGGAATTCAGGTTTCGAAAGATTGGGATTAACGATACTCTATTAAGGACGTTTACAAGTTTTGGCCGAGCCAAACCCTGCAGGTAAATTTAATTATCTGGCAGTCAAATAAGCTAAGCGTAAGGTCTTAAGGAATTTATTTAAAAAGTCGATTAAATATAATTGTCAGTAATTGATAAATTACACTGACCTCCCATGAGAATCACGAAAACATCATCCCCCTCCCATGTGATTTTTAAAATTCCACTAACCTCCTTTTAGGTTTAGTTTTTGTAACAAATTAGTCCAACCGTTAAATTTTTGTTACTACTTTAATGAAAACCACCAAAACCGTTCAAAATCAGAGGGGAGGGGAGGCTAGGGTAGAGAAAAGAAGAAAAAAAAAAGAGAAAGCAAAAAAAAGCCCAGGCGCCGCACAAAAAATCCACCAAAACTAGGGTTTTTTTTTTGCTTTCTCTCTTTTTTTTTCCTCTCTCTACCCTAACCTCCACTCCCCTCTGGTTTTGGTGGGTTTTGGTGGTTTTCATTAAAGTAATAACGAAAATTTAATGGTTGAACTAATTTGATACAAAAACTAAACCTGATGAGAGATTAGTGACATTTCAGAAACTACAAGAGAGTTGGTTGATATTTTCGTGAATATCAGGGGAAGTCAGTGTAATTTGCCCTAATGTAATAATCGGCAAGTATCAAGCATCTTAACGTTGAGAGAATAAATAAACATTTAATAACAAAAGCTCGAATATTCGATTTTGAGAATATGACTGGGAGTGCAATTATAATTCTTTAGTGAAATGAATTATAATTAATATTTTTATGAAATTACTTCTGGGTTGAGGTGGGTATTCATAATTACATTAAAAATTCAAATCTTATTTACTCCATAGGTTCCTGCTGTAACCCTATATATATGTAGTTATTTAAACCCTAGTCTACACAATTAATCTCTATAGTTGGGGTTTCTACGAATCCTACAGTTAGCTAGTCAGAGTTTTGAAAAATACGAGGACCGTAGCCCACACTACGTCGTGTCTCTTGCATTCAAGAATACAATAGAAAACTTGAATTTGGAGCTTCAACTTGAAGTCTACAACCACAAAAGCTTCTTAACTAAAAGTTGTTGCAGCAGCCGAAATTAATCATACCAGATTTCGTAAGCTATAACTATAATATAACTTTTGGAGTATATACCGGATTTTATTTTGATTGTTTGATATTAAATTTTTTTTATCTGGAGCCGATTTTGGCATTTGCCCATCTAGTTTTTTTTTTTGCTTAAATTATGTTCTAATTAATATATCTTGACAATTTAACCCTGTGGGGTACTTTAGAAATAGACAAATAATAAACAATAATGGAGAGGTGAAATATGCAAAGTAGTCAGAAACACAGAACGGAGAGAGACGAGATTGGGTGAAGGAGAAGGCTAATTGAGTATGTAGTACTGGTAGTATGACCAATATATCTGATTATCAAAATTTGATTGATCCGAAAGTCTGGTTATCCCTCCTATTTATTACACTCAGAGGAGCCATGTTGGAGTTCGGATAGGACTCTTTCAAGAGATCGAATCGGATCATGAGAGGCGATAGCGAAGAATCAAAATATTCTATCCGATAATCAGCCAAGTAGTGTTCTATTCCATCTCAACTAGGTCGGCCAACAGAAACCCCACTAGCACCCAACCAGCTCGGTTTAAGTACCCGACGCACTCGGGTCGAGTGACTCGGGGGTAACTCGAGTGGGAGGATCCGTATGACTCGACAAATCCTTTCCTTAGCCACCAAACCACATGTCTCCCAGCATTCCATGCAGAATTGTACTGCCATTGTCTTCATTGTCTCTTCGGTAGTCTTTCGATTCTTAGAGAAATTTATAATCATATAGTCGGTGCTATATCTTAGCTGTTCACTCTGTGCTAGGCCACATAGTCGGTGCTATGTCGTCATGATTCGGTAGTCAGAGTTACATTACAATATGTGCTATCTTCACGACCCATGTCGTGGCAATAATACAGTCTGTGCTGTCTTCATGGTATGTTTCATGGTAATAATACAGTAAGTGCTGTCTTCATGGTCTGTGCCATGGTAATAATACAGTCTATGCTGTCTTCATGGTTTGTGCCATGGCAAGTAGTCAGAGCTACTACACTTCATAGTCTATGCTATGGAATGTCTTCATTCGTAGTTAGGGCTACGCTTCATAGTCTGTGCTATGGAATGTCTTTTGTCTCTGCACAATGAGCAGCCATATTAGATGGCCGAGTTATAGGGGGTCCCAGCAGCTCGGATCCCTAGTACTTCGAGTAGGCCAAGTCTGTGTCTTCTTGTAACTTGAGTAACTTAGAGTTGTATGTCCGATTTACTGATGGAGTAAAATTGGGCCACTCGAGCAACTCGGGTTACTCGAGTAACTTGAGTGAGTGAGTCTTTTGGGTATCTCAACAAGCTTTATTGTTTGGTTCAAGTCAAGAAATTTATGATTCAATTACTTAAGAGTATCTGGTTAAGAGTAGTCGACAACAACTAAGTGAAAGAATATCAGAGCTTTTGGAGAGGCGAGTAGCTCGAGTTATGAATGACTCAAGTTATGAGTAGAAGTATTACACCCGAGTAGGTCTACACGAGTAGATCTACTGTACCCGAGTAGGTCGACCCGAGTAGCGAGTTAATTGCCTCTCGAGCGGCATGATTTTTGATTGACTCGGATTAGTCCGAGCTATTCTGAATCTCGAGTGACTTGAGCGTAGAGTCACATGTTGCAATACTAATTAGCCAGTTTATCTATTCGGGCCATAAGTCATTTATAGGCCATTCACTCGAATCTTGACATTCACTCGAGCCTTGCCATTTATGTGGACAATTCACTCCTTTACTGTGAGCCATGTACATTTTGCCCCTGCATGGGCGCAAGTCACCCAACCTGCTCTTGTGCGTGTCACACGCGCTAACTTGGGCGCGTGCGTGTGGATGCCTGCTGTTTGTGTCGCTGACGTATTTAATGCCATTCGACCTTTCGCCTTCGGCTTTTCATCATTTAAATAGCGATTTGGGACCCTTATTCTGACCCCACCTCCTTTAAAGCTTCCTGTCTCTTTTTTCTCTTACTTTTTTCTTCGTAACTCTGTTAATTGTCGCCATAGCTTCTCGCCTCGTCCGTCCTTCCTCCACTTTTAATGGTGAACGTGGGGTCTATCTGGAGTCTCGATCTGCTATAGCCCAATCGGAATAGCGTATGGCTCCTTTCTTTGGAGGTAAAAGTGACAAGTTTTGGAGAGCAGTTGATTCCTTCATTTCTCATTCCACTGTGACTACTCATCCTCTTCTTCTTTACCCGATGGTGGCTTCTAAAGAGGTAGAGATGATCACCCCTGTCTCCATTCCTCACTTCCAGATCGAGAGAGGCAATTTTCCTTACTCTCTTCTTCAGTTCAAGACCCTTGCGGGTCCTACAACTGGCTGGGCTAAATGGGTCGAGGACGTTATTCACACGGCAGACCTCCGTGCTACTCTTAACCAGGCAGGTATCTTTTTCTCCGTCATGCTTTCCAGGACAGTACATATGCGTCACAACATTTCAAGTTTAGAAGCACTGATTCATTATTGGAGTGTTGACACTCACACCTTTATTACCCCTTGGGGTGAGTGGACCCCAACTCTTGAAGACATTGCCATTCTCCCCCATCTAGACATCAGGGGCAGTACTATTTTTGACCCAGATAACTTATCTCTTTCTGACCAAGATGCAGTCTCCAGACTCCGTACCTGCCTCACCCGAACTGCTAGCAATAGAAGCCACTTCAGCGATACTGGTGTCCCCCTTTCTGATCAACATTCCTCTACCAAATCCACTTATGCATCGTGGATCAGGTACTTCTTTAAGGATATTCAACCTTAGGGCGATGCTGATGATGGGGAAAAGGTCGAGTTTTCTGGTGAAGGCAGTGGAACAGATCTTTATTTGGCAGCTTTTATATCTTTCTTCTTATCTACGCTTGTCATTCCTGTGAGCCCTCCTGACAGTGTTTCCCCCCTTACTTTTCTTCTGGCCGTCGTGCTGGCTCAAGGTGAGCATATTTCCTTGGGCCCCCTCTTCTTGGGTACGCTCTATCGCCGACTTGATGTCTTAAGAATCGAGATGGAACGCTCTGTTGGCCGATATGAGATAGTTACATTCGCTGCCATAACATTCCTACAGGCAGTGCTTTATGAGCGATTCCCCAATTTTGCTCCATGCCCCCTCCTTTTTTCTCGTACTAGAAAAATTCAAACTACCGACTCAGATTCGATTGCCGTCACAATAGAGATTCTGAGCAATTATCCCTTGATACTTCGGTGGAGCGATCAAAGCTCTGCAAAAGATATCTCCTCTTTTTTCAATGAATTCTATGTCTTTTCACCTCGCCCGTATACTATAGCGCCCACCGGAGTGGTTTCCCCAAATTGGTATTTTGACTCTCCTTAACATCTTCAGCTAGAGACAGCATCTTTGCTGGAGAACGCCCACCTCTTCGTCTTATGTATACTTCTTTGTGGCTCGCTCCCCTACATCACAGAAGAGGGTATAGGGGTTTCCTCCTACCGCCCCGATTGTGTACTTCATCAGTTCAGTTTCGATCAAGGGGCCCCCATTCACCTTTTTCAACTATGTTCATTTGCAGAGAGTTTTGAGCCTTTCATGCTCGGCAACTTGGTTACCCCTTTTCGCCTCCCAATAATCGAACTCCCCTCTAGAGGACGTATCGGCCAATGCACGCCGAACCACTCTCATTACTGGCAGCAAAACTTGGACTCCTTCTCTCGTTTCCCCCTTACTGACGCAATTGTGGCCACAGCTGTGGCTTTGGAATTTGGGGGTTAAAAATAAAGAAATTCAAAGATATTTTGAAAAATACTTTAACACCTTGAAAACTAACTTTTGAAACTCTCTTTTGTTGAAAATAGAGTCGCCACTTAATTTTTGAGAAAAACTAAGAAAAACAAAATTGGCTACTGATATTTAAAACGTTAAATTGAGAAAAAGAGTTCGGGGGCTAAGGTATGAATCGAAAAAAGTGTTAGGCACCCCGTTCGCTCAACCGTAAGGTTAGCCTCTACTAATCATAATTGGTTCTTTTAATATGATTTCTCAAATGCATGCAAATAAAGAAAATGGGGGGTGAAGAGAGAATATTCAAAATCAAGTATAGAAAATACATAAAATATGTACATAATACTTCAAATCAAAGCAAATAAAATAGTAAAATTTTAAATCCTATTGTATGCAATTTCTAACTGAATGATGCATGTTCACATACCCGCATACAATATTGTTTAAACAAGCTAAACTAGCATGATTTGGTTAAAAGAATAAAAATATGCTAAAGTTGCTAAAATGACCTAAGCATGGATTGCAAATAAAAATAAGCTAATCTATTCTAAACATGGTTTTAAAAGAAATGACCAAAACATGTATAATGTCAAAACAAATTAGGTAATAAATAAAACTAGGTAAAAAAATAAACTAGGTAAATGAGAGAAATGCATAAGAAAATTCTACAAAAGAAGGATTTTATACTTAAAGAGAGATTTGAAAGAAACAAAAAATAAAGAAAGAGTTTGTAAAAGGGAAAGATGCAAAAAAAAAATGTTAGAAAATACTATAAAAAAAAACTAACTATTTACGTTTTATGCATTTTAAAAAAGACAAAAAAAAAAATCAAAAGAAGATAACACTTAAAATATGAAAGCTAGTTTAGGATGCTTTTTGTGATTTTTATATTTTAATAAAAATAGAAAAGAAAAATATTATAAAAGAAAAGTGAAGCTTATAAAGGAATGTTTTGAAAAGAATATTTAATTATTCACATTTTATATTTTTAAAAGAGAATAAAAGATAAGGAAAAGAAAATAGGAGAAAAGGAAAGAATAATGGAGTGTTTTTAAAAGAAAAAATTATGAACTACTTAAAAATGAAAATTAACTTAAAATTTTTTTTGTGATTTTTGATTTTAACAAAATAAAAAAAATACCATAAAAAGAAAATAAAACAATAGAAAAATAAAAAAAAATAGATTTCTATAAAAAAAATGAACACCAATATCATAAGAAAAGAAATGCTAAATAGAATTTTAATAAAGTTAATAAGAAAATAAAAGATTAAAAAAGAAAATTACACTTATATTGAAAGAAAAAAAAATAAAATAGAAAGTATAAGTTAGAAAATAAATATTAAGCTAAAAAAAATGAAGCATTAGCATTTAAATAAAAGAAAATGAAATACTTAAAGGAAAAGAGATATGGCATTATAAGGAAAAATAAGGTTGATGATAAAAGAAAATAAAATGCTACATCGAAAGAAAAAGAAAATGCTAAAAGAAAAAAAAAGAATGAATTGTATTGAAAATAAAAGAAAATAAAAATAAATGAAATGAAAATTATGACATTAAACTAATGTTTAAAAGAAAAATGGATATTAAACTAAATGAGAAGAAAATAAGAAATAAAATAAATAAATATTAGAATATTAGAACAAAACTAAGAAAATAAAAGAACACCTAAACTAATATTTTAAGTAAAGAAAGGAAAAATAAATGGTACATTAAGAAAGAAATTACATTAAGCTAAAAGAAAATGAAATAAAACTTTTTAAAGCTACATTACAAGAAAAAGTAAATGTTAAGAAAGAAAATTACGTTATTATTAAATAAAAGTTAAGAATTAAAATGAAAATGAATAAAATGAAATAAAATAAAATAAAATAAATTAATACAAGAAATGAAATAAAATGAAATGCTAATAAAAAAAATTATACTAATTAAAAGAAAAGAAATGAAAAGAAATGAAACGTTTGAATTAAATGAATGTAATATTGACTATTACAACCATTTGTTGTGTAAGTACTTAGATCATAACAATTAGCAATATTGATAAGTTGTAATTGCCAAGAAAAATATTAGCACTATTTAGTAATTTAACAATTTCTAATAAATTTAAAAATGAAGGTAAGTAAATAAAATAAGTAAGCTAAATAAGCTAAAACTAGAATTTAAAGTAATGTAAGAATATAACAACTACATAAATAATGCGGAAACATAATTAAAATGAGTGAGCAAATTAAACCCTACAACTCTAAAGGGGTAGAAAATGGTGTTAAAATGGTAAGGGATCCAAACAAAATACCAGAATGGCTTAGGAATCCTCAAGTTGTGGAATGTGGGTGAGCAAATTGATCTTCAGGCGATGATCCAAGCTAGGGTTTGGGACTGTTGGAGGCTCGGATCTCAGTATTTCGGCAAGACTTTGGCGTCAGGGATCGGAATCCTTTGGTATATCGGCAGAGTCTCTCTCACTCAAAATTCGTATTGAAAACGTACGATGGGGTACGATATTTATAGAATTCTTCAACCAATGAGGTGTTGCTACTTTTTGGGACACGTCAGTCTATTTGGAGTTGGCGGCCGCCACAATGCAAGTTGGCGGCCGCTAGGTTGGAAAAAGTTCCACAAGGTTCTATTGGCGGCCGCCATAATGTTAGTTGGTGGTCGCCATGTTGGAGTTGGCGGCCGCCACTTTTGGCTAGGATTTTCAAGAAGTTCTATTGACGGCCGCCACAATGAACATGGCGATTGCCACTTCTAGCAATGACTTGGGCAACAAGTTATCAATGGTTCGGTACTCTTACACCAACTTGATGTGAAATCGACATTCTTAAATGGTGCCTTGAATGAAGAATTATATATTGATTAACCTCAAGGCTTTGTTGTCATAGGCAAGGAAGAAAAAGTGTACAAGTTGAAAAATGCTTTGTATGGATTAAAGCAAACACCTCGGGCATGATAATGTGAGATTGATACTTACTCAATGGAAAAGGCTTTCAAAGAAGCAAAAGTAAGCCAATCTTGTACATCAAAAGGCAAGGTAAGACCGATATTCTTATTATTTCACTTTATGTTGATGATTTAATATTTACTGGTGTAAACACCTTAATTTAACCCCGCCTAATCTTAGGTGAATTCGATGATGAAAATGGGTGAATTAGTGCCTCTGTACGATTCTTGGGAAGTGATCAAATCTCGGAGGACCCAAGTCAGCACATCCGTTCAGCACACCTACCACGCCCTCATGTTTTAATAACTGAGAGTCAGACGGCATGCTAATTTATGATGATTAGAGGCAGTCAAGACAAGATGGAAGAATGGAATGATAATTCCTGGAAATGGTATCAACCGATAATCCAAGCCTACCAGCAAGAGGAGGAACGCAATAAAGAAGATGATTGGCCATTGAATTACCCGACTCGACTTTATGGGTTTGGTCATACACTTGATGGAATCACTCTTTCCCAACTTTTTTAGGAGAAAGTGTACGTCGACGAGATGCAGTCCTACTAGTTGGTAAGAATCGTGTTGAAATCAGACGGGGCAGAGTGGACTGATTTCTGGGCTATCTTGGAACAGCAAGTGAATTTTATCGAGGAAGACATCTGGGAAGAAATTGATACTACATGGGCTATCGAAGATGACGAGAAAAGAAGGAAAATGGCAGCTGTTAGTGACCTAAATGATTTGTGGGTGTTCGAAAGCCCTCGGCACGTGGACGAAGTGAGACAGACTAATAATGTGATGCCGGGATTATGGGATTCTGAAGACGGTGTGGAACACCTAACTAGAAGTGGACGATATTTTAAACGAGCTCAGTTAGAAAGAGGATAGCCAAGTGGGAAAGGAAAAGAGACAGTTAAAAAAGACGCAGGCCAACATCAGTATCTGTGGCATGTTGATGGCATCACATAAGCATAGACAAGCTATTTTGAAGGTGTTGAACAAGGCCAGTGTCCCGATAGATGCAACCCCCGAGTAGCTTATTGGGCTTATTCTGCCAGCCGCAGAACCAAAAGTCATTTTCTTTTCTGATAAGGATTTGCCCGCTGAAAAAAAAAGTCACTACAAGTCGCTGCATATCACCATCAAATGCCTAGAAAAATAGGTTCCAGTGACCCTTACTGATAATGGGTTTACCTTGAACGTTTGCCCATTAAGAACAGTTGCCTGCCTAGGAATGAGGCTAGATCAGTTCACTCCATGCAATCAAGAGGTGCGAGCCTATGATAACACAAGAAGGGATATACTAGGGCTGGTGTCATTCGTCGTTTCAGTAGGACCTTTGGAGACGTCAGTTGAGTTTCACGTGCTAGACGTACCGACCTCCTTCAATCTGTTGCTAGGCAGGCCGTGGCTGTATGACCCAAATGTCTAGGCGGTACCGTCTACCCTTCACCAAAAACTAAAATGGATAAAGAACGGGGCAATTTTGACTATCCACGGAGAAGACGGCATTCACCCCCCGAAAGGGGGAGAGCGCACAACTCTGTTGGAAGTACAGCATAGTGAAGATGATGTGTTACTCAGTGATTTTCGATTCGATGAAGAACAGGTTATTCAGATGATGATGAATGAAGAAAAAAGGTATGTCAACCCACGGGCTATAACAATAATAAGGAAAATGTCCTTCTTCTCTTGCATGGGTTAGGACGTAAATAGTAGGGAATCCCGGAAGCCATTCAGGTATTGTCGATTTTGCACCATTTTGGTCTTGGGTATAAACCAACGGGGGAAGATCTAGAAGGGCCTAGAAGGGGGCAAAAGGCCAATTATGCCGGGACGCTCAACGGATACTTCGTCAAGGAGCGGGAGGATTTCCCGTATTGTGGCTTTCCGGAGCCATGGATCAATGAAGAGACCAATCAAAAGTTACCGGGATTGGAGATCTTTTTCAGCCATCAGCTGTCTGACATGGAAGAGGAAGAAACAATGGAAGGAGAGAAAGAGGAAAAGAAGGTTTAAGAAGATGACTGGGCTAACAAGCTTGATGGAGCTGACGTGGGAGTGCTGTTCAATGAGAATATGGCTTAGTGGCATAGAACCGAATTTGATGCTTCATGATGGGTTTCAGCGCGCTAGGCAACTGCACAAAGCTTATTGTTGATGCTGCTGCAAAAGAAATGAAGAATTGGACCATCAAGTTTTGTAATGAACAGGTCATCTATTCTGAGTCCGAATTTGAGTCAGAGTCTGTAGTTGAAGATACATCTGTTGGTGCTCCTCTCTCTACTTTTACCATCGAGTTTGTAATTCCCACTATTCTTAATGAAATGGACGAAGTTTTCGCTTACTCTGTTTTGTTTGATTTATTTTATACGATTTCTGACGATTTTGAATTCGACGGGAATATTTTCGAAGAAATAAAACTTTTAATAAAAAAAGAAGAAAAAATACGTGCCTAACCAATAATTGAAGAAATTTTGTCAATAAATTTAGGTATTGAAACTAACCCGCAAAATGTTCAAATTGAATCTTCTTTATCCTTAGTTGAACAAAAGCAATTAATAACTTTATTAAAAAAATTTAAAAATGTATTTGCATGGTCTTATGAGGATATGCTCGGAATTGATCTTGACATTGTCTAACACCATATCCCCTTATACCTTGATGCTAAACCGGTCAAACAGAAGTTAAGACGGATCCAACCAGAATGGGCTTTGAAGATCAAAGAAGAGGTTGCAAAACAAATCAATGCTGGAATCCAAATGGTAATCGAGCATCCGAAATGGGTAGCCAATATGGTGCTAGTTCTGAAGAAAGATGATCGTATCCGAATCTGCGTGAATTTTTGAGATCTCAAGAAGGCTAGTCCAAAAAATAATTTTTTGCTGCCGCGCATCGACGTCTTGGTAGACAATACAGCGGGGCACGCCTTGTTATCATTCGTGGGTGGTTTCTCCGAGTACAACCAGATTTTGATAAATCCCGAGGACAGAGAAAATACGACATTCTCCACGCTTTGGGGTACCTATTGTTATCGTGTGATGCCGTTTGGTTTGAAGAATGCAGGAGAAACCTATCAAATGGCTGCCACTACCTTACTACATGACATGATACATAAGGAGGTTGAAGTGTACGTGGACGATATGATAGTCAAGTCCAATGATCGGGATGGCCACATCACAGCACTGCAAAAGTTCTCTGAGAGGATTCGAATGTACAAGATGCAACTCAACCCACAAAAGTGTGCCTTCAGGGTTACTGCTGGAAAGATGCTTGGATTTCTGCTCACTCAACGGGGTATCGAGATGGATCCTTCAAAGATTAAAGCAATTTTGGAAATGCCTCCTCCGAGGACCGAGCAAGAAGTCAGAGGTTTTCTGGGTAAGATGCAGTTTATCAGTCGATTCATCACAAAACTGACAACTACCTGCGAGCCGCTCTTCCGCCTGCTGAAGAAAGGAGTCAAGTTTGAGTGGGATTAGAAATACCGAGACGCCTTTGATGCCGTATGACAATACCTACAAAATCCACCTGTTCTAGCTCCTCTTGAACTTGGCAGGCCACGGATTCTTTACTTGTCAATGACTGATTCAACTATGGGATGTATGCTAGCGCAGGAAGGCGAGACTGGAATCGAAAAGGTTGTTTACTACCAAAGAAAAAAGATGACCGGGACATAAATACGATACACACCATTAGAGAAGACTTGTTGGGCTTTGGTTTGGGCTTCTCGAAAATTGAAGCATTACATGCTGTCTTTCATAGTGAACATCATCTCTCGGATGGACCTGTTGAAGTATCTGTTCGAAAAGCCAACACGGAAAGGAAGGCTAGCCTGATGGTTGCTGTTATTATCTGAGTTCGATCTGAAGTACGTCACCCGAAAGTTAGTCAAAGGCAAAGCAGTGGCAGAATTTTTGGCCGATCAACCAGTTGAAGGAGATGAAGATATAGAGTTCCAGTTTCCCGATGAACAACTGATGAAAGTCAGGGATGACAAGTGGACTATATATTTGAATATGAGTCCTTCTTGTCACTCCCGATGAATCACTTGTCGCCTTATCATTGAAACTCAATTTTGAATTCACCAATAATCAGGCTGAGTATGAAGCATGTTTAGCTGGATTGGAGGCAGCCTTAGAACTAGGGACAAGGAAGCTAGAAGTCATCAGAGACTCAGCACTAGTAGTTTCACAAGCAAGAGGAGAATGGAAAGTTAAGGACTTAACCTTGATTCTCTATCATCAAGAATTAGATAAGTTGATACCATGCTTTGAATCGGTGATCTTCACCCATGTACCAAGACTGCAGAATAAGTTTGCCGATACTTTGGCCACTCTAGCATCCATGATTGACATACCATCTGGGGTAAGAATGAGGTCTTTGATAATTGAGCAGAAAATAAACCGACATATGAGATGACTGCCGCAATCAAGGGAAGCACTAACAACCTTCCATAGTACTTTGACATTTAAAATTTCGTGGAGAAAGGAGAATACCCTAAGTTTTTCAGCAAAAAGGACAAAAGGGTAATACGAAGACTATCTGCACAATTTGTCATTTGCGGTGGCAGATTATATAAATGAGGATATTTAGGGGTCAATAAGCTGTGTGTAAACACAGAAGAGAGCCAAGAACTGATGAAAGAAATACACGCAGGAGTCTATAGGCCACACATGAGTGGTAAAATGTTATTCAAGAAGATCCTACGACAAGGATACTTTTGGATGACAATGGAGACGGATTGTATCCAGTTTGTGCGAAGATGTCATAAGTGCAAGATTCACACAAACCTTATGCATTTTCTCCCGTCTCAGCTATATAACCTAATGTCACCATGGCCGTTCTCGGTATGGGGTATCTACGTGATTGGCAGAGTAACAATGAAGGTATCCAATCGACATGAGTTTATCTTAGTGGCCATTAACTATTTCACCAAGTGGGTAGAAGCAACTTCCTACTTGGTATTGAAAACCTCCCACGTTGCTAATTTATTAAGTAAAATATCATTTGCCGGTATAGAGTTCCCCATGAGGTCATCTCGGATAATAGCTCACATTTTCAAGGAGAGGTCTTGGATCTTTTCAAGGAATACCAGATAGTGGCTGACAGGTCCTCGCCATATCGGCCGCAGATCAATGGAGCAGTCGAGGCAACAAACAAGAACATTAAGAAAATCCTGCAAAAGACAATCAACTCACATAAAGATTGGCCAGAACATCTACCAGTTGCACTCTGGGGATACCGAACGTCAATCCGAACTTCAACAGGAACAACACCATACTCTTTAGTGTATGGGATGGAAGTCGCACTTTCCATTGAGGTGAAAATTCATTCACTAAGAGTAGTCGTCGAGGCCAATATCTCATAATAAAAAATGGCAGAGGAACCGGATGGAAGAAATGCTCTTGTTTGACGAAAGAAGACTGCAAGTCCTATTTCATGTACAAGGTTTCCAACTGAGGATAGCTCAGGCATTCAATAAGAAAGTCAAGACTCGGGTCCTCAGATAAGGAAATTTGATTCTCAAAGAAATTAGAGCTCCCATCTTCAACCCGAGAGGCAAGTTCAAGCCAAACTGGTCCGGACCGTTTCTCATCAAAACCATCATGACTGGCGGTGCAGTCAATATTATGGATTTGGATGGCAATATGTTCTCCACTCCAGTTAACCTCAATCAGCTCAAAAGTACTATCCTTAAGGTAAAAATAAGGAGAAAATAAAAGCTCGATGAGTTGAAAATCGAAAATGCAACTCAGGCAAAAGTTAGAGCAGCCTGCAAGGTCGAAAATCCAAAAGGACGACCTTGGCAAAAGTTATGGCATCACAAAAGGAGAGTGTTAATACCCGACTAAAAATTGAGCCCGAACTACATTAAGGCCTGGTTCCATCTTTTTGGGATACGTAAGCAGCTTCTTTTGAAAAGTCCGGCTATATTAATCATCTCTGAATCTGAGTAATATCAATACAAATTAATTTTTGAATTTTGAAAATAAAGACTTTCAAGCTTTGGATAAATTTGAACCATCTCAAACATAAAGTGGGAGTTTTTTTCATTACTTTAATTGGAGTTACAAAGTTTTGAAATAAAAGGAGGGGCACGCAAGTCCCAAACTTTACAAAAGAAATAAGGAAAAACTATGAAATTTTCGAAACAAAGCAAGAGGCTTCAAGTTCTCCTTCTTTTTGCTGCTTGTGTTCCTTCTTCTTTATCTTTCTTCTCCCGATCCTACATCTGCCACGCCTTGTATTCAGTAGAAAGTTTAGGACACTACAGTTCCTGCATCTCCATCCATGAGTGAGATGGCCAAGCGTCTTGATACAATGATAAAAATAGGGCCCGCAGCATAGATGAGAATAGACGGCCTCGGATACCGGGAAAGATGGTCTGACTGTGACCAAACTGCCGCATAATCCGATGGGGGTAATAAAAGGTTGTCTGATGTAGGCCAACCAGCAACACAGCAAGATGGTCCATAGTAGTCAAGATCGTGACGGAGAGCCGCCACCAAGGACACTGCCAGGTAATGTCTGGGCCGGTCAGAGAGAAAGATACTATCGCCAAGCTGCCTCGGTATCACATATCTAATAACGGGGGTAGTAAAGAAAAGCAGCGACATTGTGCCTATCAATAGGAGGCTTCTGAACAAGGTTGACCTTCTCCATCAGCCAGATCTGTAGCAAGAGTTAGAACAATAAAAGAACGGCTTTGCAGTATAACAGTAGACTTGATACCGAGAAAGATGTTGGGCTTACCTGAAGAAGTAAGGAGCTGCCAGCAAAAGTGGTGGTCTCACCACGATAAAAATCGTCTAACCCCAGCAGTGTCTCGGCCAAAACAAGGGGCACAAAGTCCTTCCCCACCCACATCTGACTAGCAATGTCAATCAGTGCACAGCCAACTTGACCGTCAAAAGGAACAAGAAGATACCGGGCAAGAAGATAGAAGCAAAGAGAGTAACGATGCCGCAGCTGAAAGTCAAGATCGGTAAGGTCGCCGGTAGGACTAAACCTTTCAATTAGCCATGGAATGTCAAGATAGTCACCTAAAGTTAGTAGAGAAGCTTCCCTTCTAGATAGACCACAGAGTTACATCATCAGCTGTCGAACTAAAAGAAATGGAGTGGGAACGACAACGAAACTCCGCAGAGTCAGGTCCAAAATGGCAGCAAACTCCTCCACAGTGGGGCAGAGTTCTTCAAAATTGAACCGAAAAACGTGAGACTGCGGATCCCACAGTTGTGCAGCAGCCATCAGTAAAGGTCTGTTAACCTTCACAGTCCTCAGTGAGAAAATTGCATTAAGGCCGAGAGGAGCAAAGTTCAAACGTTCGATATGAGAGAATTCCTTAATCCATGAAGAAAGGGAATTGGGCATCTGAGTCGGAGTAACTGCAAATGGGGCCTCCAGGGCTATACTTATAAGGTTGAAAAAGGTGAGAAATCGAAATTTCGACAGAAGGCCCATTCAAGGTGGTGACCGCCTTCTTGGAACTGGCGACCGCTAACTCTAAAAAGCATAGTACAGTATCATCATTCCTTTGACCAGGCGACCGCCATGTTTAAGTGGGCGACCGCAAAGTATACATTTTGGGAAAGTGGCGACCGCCATGTTGTATTATGGCAACTGCCATGTTTGAACATGGTGAGTATGGGTCAGTCTGCAGTTTGTGTGATCTATATTAGTTGAGGCATCTGAACTATGCACCCATGACAGTTCGAGCGGTAAAGTAAAAGATAACCATACAGGCAGATGAATATAAGGAAATAAATAGCATGAAAGCCCCAAAATGCTTCAAAAAGTAGTAGAATGTATCAAAGTATAACTGGGGCACCCAGGCCCAATAAAACAATAAACTAGGGCACACAGGCCCATGGATCAAGTAAGCGTATGTCAATATGTCAAACTGGGGCACACAGGCCCATTAAGCAGATAAATAAAAATATGTTAAACCAAGGACCTATAAAGAGTGAATGTATCGGAGCAGAAATAACAAAAAAAAAGAGGGGAGGGGGAGCTCTCTCTCTCTCATAGATGCCTCGAGCGGCCTCGACGGGAAGGGCCGACCTCCTCCGAGCTACCGTTCTCGAAGAGTCTGTCGAAGTCGTTGCCGTCGTCACTGCCAGAGGAAGAAACAACTCTGGATCGGCTCCGAGCATATGAGACTAACCCTCTGGAATGAGCCCGAGAGGATACCCGGGATCCACGGCCTCGAGTAGGAGCTGGGGCGGGAGTAGGAGGCCTAACCGCAGCCTACGACGGTACAATGACTGTAGCTGAAACTGGAGGCAGCCAGGAAGAGGAATACTACTCAGAACAAAATGATAATAAAAAGTGCGGAAGAAACCAAAAAGGACATGCAAACTACTAACAATAGCCATAGGCGTGAAAGCAACACCGGCTGCTCGCATCGAGGCATCCATCTGCCATACCAGAGCTCTCAAACCAGTAACCATCAGCATGGTATGGTCTAGCCAAGCCTGATTTATCTGAAAAGAAGAGAGCAGTTCAAGTGAAATGAGCAAATGAAAGAATAAGTAGCTGAAGGAAAGGTAAAAGACAAACCTGACCGATGTCAGCCCTAAACTCTGATGACGGTGGAACAGGAACTCGCAGAGGGAATGGAAAGCCATATACCACGGTCTGAACATCCCACGGGATCTCTGAACCCCTCATCCTCCCGGCACCTCCAACAGTAGTGGCATTTCCACCAGCAGCGCCACCAGCAGCAGCTCCCGCTCCGGCACCGGCAGCTGCACCAACCCCAGCTCCCTCATCCTCTGGTGCTCGCCTCCTCCTACCACTAGCCGGGCCGGGTCCTAGTGGTCCCATCAGATGAGCCTGGGCCTAGGCCGTATAATCTCCCTCTGCTACAAGCAGCTTCATAGCCGGGGTCCCCACTGTCTCTAGCAAAAAGTCGACCCGGCTCAGATCCTCAGTCCGGCGCATACAGGTCGGAGGAACCACTGGGATTTGAAAGTGATCCAGGTTGAGCGACTGGCGAACCACTCGCTCTCCCAGATAGTACTCCCGCATAAATGGGCCCTCCAACAAGATGCGCCTCGCAGCAATGTCGCGGCTGCGCATCAAATCTGCGCCAACTCGATACTCTACCCCCTCCAGACATCCCAGTGGACCTGCGACAATTCAAAGTACTGTACAATGCAAAGGAACAGTAAGACATACAGTATGATGAACAGTGTACAGTGCCCAGTGCTGTGCGGTGCAGTATAGTGAACGGAATGAAGAACAGTGCGGTGCAGCACAGTGAACAGCGTAGTAAGAAGTATAATAAAAAAAGCAGTGTATTGAATAGTAAATAAAGATATCAGGTCAGGGGTCAGTCGGTCCAAAAACACCCAAAATCGGTCAAGGTCCTTCCCTCCGGCCTTCTTCCCCTTTAGCCCTCAAGACCACTGGGCTGCTCAGGGAATGACCAGAGGGTCTGCCGCAGAGTTCGCCGGGACATGAATCCCGAGGAACTCATAAGTCTACAGTTGCAAAGAAAAGATCTCAGTAAGAAGATAGTGGATAACATATGACAAAAATGAATGGAAGATTAAAGAAACTAAATCATGCCTCTCAGACCCTCCAGTATCCCCCGATGCTGAGCTCGTGGGGGAACCGAGTGAGAGTCCTCATGAAGCTGTACAGGGTGGCGAGAGCAGCTCCTCCCCAGTCAAAAGATGCCACCGGTTCAAGACGAGCCAAGGCGTCCAGGTAGTGCAAACATACGGTATTCTCCTTGTTTGAAAACAATGAGGTACCAAACATATACATCAAGAATCCTCGGGCAACCCACTCGTAGTGGCGGGACTCGGTGCACTAGAAATGTCTGAAACGGTCGAAAAACCAGGTGTATCGGACCCGGTCTCTATCCATCTGTGCTGGAATGGCCCCGAGAAAGTGCATCAATGCAACGGCAGAATGGACGATGGTCGGATCAAACGGGATGGGAGCTCCTCCAACCCGAATGCCGGTAATAAGGGCGAAATCCAGAGGCGTCAAAGTAGCCTCGAACGTGGTGAAATGAAAAAAGCGTTGGTGGTATCCCACCACCGCTCGGCCAAGGCAGTCAACCATACCCGATTATTGCTCGTCCTACCCAACAAGGGTATGAAGCAAGCAAAGCCGGAGGCGTCGATATAAGCCCAGCTAGGAGCGAGGAGGGCATCATACCACTCAAACACCTCCCCGGAGATAAAACCTCCAAAGCGTCGGGCATAGTGACCAGTTTATAAAGAGAAGACATATAGAGAATACAAAAATAACATATTGAACAAGCAAAGTGCAGGGAAACAACTAAGAATATAACCTAGGTTCCTTCAGTCCCTTCAAGACCTAGAAAATCAGGCACCCTAACCCTAAGTTCGTGATTTCTACACATTCTAGTAACCCTAAACCCTGGTATACCAGGCAAATCTCTATAATTCTATGCTAATAATCTTCCCAAAAATAAAAATATATAATAATAAATTTGTGTTTTGCCTAATTTACCCTAACCTTTTAGCAATCTTTGAAAATTTGCCCCAATAATAAAAAAAATAAAATATAAAAAAATCTTTCTAAAATCTCAGAGATTTTCTAGTATTTTCTTAAGATTTTTCTCAAGATTTTAGGAATTTCTTAAAATCTTCTAACATTTTCTTAAAAAATTTCCTAAGATATTCTAACTATTTTCTCAAAAACAAATTCAAAATTTTTAGGATTTTTAGCGAAATTTCTAGGATTTTCTAACAATTATCTTTAAAAAAATTCAAAATTTTTAGAATTTTTTAAGATTTTTAGCAAAATTTCTAGGATTTTTCTATCAATTTTCTCAAAATTTTCTTCAAAATTTTTAGGATTTTCTAAGATTTTTACCAAAATTTCTAGGATTTTCTAACAATTTTCTCAAAAAAAATTTCAAATTTTTTAGGATTTTCTAAGATTTTCTAACATTTTCTTAAATTTTTCTTCAAATTTTTAAAATTTTTTCTAAACATCTTCTTAAAAATCCTCTTCTTTTTTTTTTTAGGTTTT